>OOFE01012961.1:0-22500 GCA_900323365.1 Monocentris japonica | reverse complement strand
TCTTTTTCTTTCTCTCTCTCTCTCTCTCTCTCTCTCTCTCTCTCTCTCTCTCTCTCTCTCTCACACACATTTACAGGTGCAGACTTTTTGACCAACGCTACACGATTTAAGAATTAGAAAAAGAAGAGAGACAGAGCAAAAGAGAAAGAAAGAAGCTTTCTTTTTCTTTCAGGAGAAGGTATTCAACACATCGTGTTACTAAATGCCTTGACTGAATAATAGCCCCTGTGCGTCGAGTCCATTTAGATTCTTTTATCCATTTTAAAAGCTGGGGTTGGCTCCAGTGCAGTGGAAAACCTTTGTACCCGTCATGCTGCTCATATACGTCTCGTATACAAATGACCACAATGCCTCAAACCTCCTCTTTGTTCCTCTATCTCCACTCTCCTCCTCCTTCCATTTTCTCTGCATCATCTTCTCGATCTCTTTATGGCCTGGTGTCAGGTAATGGCTTTACAGTGGCAGCGAAGAGAAAAGACACAGCACTGTTGAATGTTTCTGGGAGGTCACAGAAGCATTTTTACAGACAAAAGGATCACTACGCTGTTATTTATTCAGCAAAAGCATCACACACACATCATGAGTGCACACAGATTCAGTAAGAGTGGTAGGGACACAAACAGTGACAGTAGCTGGGTTTCCATCCATGGTCAATTATGATGTTTTGAATTAGAAAGGCTGAATGGAAATGACATATTTTTCAATTAAAAAAAAAAGGTTTTATGCTCCCTTGAGGCAGAAAAGGCTTTTTTTTTGTCAATAAGAAATCATGTGATGAATAGTGATGTAAATGCATTTGTTGAATAACTCATAGCAGAGTGACCTTTGTCTGTAAAACGTCCACCGTCATGTCCCAGAAATGCCATGCCCATTGTCTCTCCCATGTATAAGCCTCCATCGTGGTTTTATGGACGTTGAAATATGAAATGAAATATGGCCCACATTAGATGACCCTAAAGAGCAATAGCCTCTTAACCCAGTAATTCTTTAAATATTCTTTCCACTTTTCTCATGAATGTGTGTTTTTTTTCTCCATTCTATGCTCAGGCAGCCTGTTCATTCGCTTCAACCCTGTCGATGGAAACACCATTTGCATTTTATTTTTTGGTGACATTTAAAAAGTTTGTTTAAAAATTCACTTGGCAGTTGCAGATGGAAATGTAGCGAGAGAGAGAGACGGGCAGACATAATGACAATGAGACAGAAAAATGAGAGACGGTCACACACACACACAAACGTAATGACAGAGGAAGAGACAGGAAGATCAGATTGTGCCATGACCCATACACACAATTAGACTGTGAGGACTGAAAAATGACGAGTGTAACACATGGTGCCCAGCAGCACTGGGGTCTGGGGGAGCACAGACATGTAGGCTGGCATGACACTCTCTCACTCACACACACACACACATTATACTTCCAGTGAAAGTGAACTTGCCCGAAATAGAACTGCTGTTGAACACATCGCCACATTCAAATGTGTGTATGGTTATGGTTGTATGTATGGTTGTTCATGGCTAGCCTTGAAGAGCCGACGATGAGGTGTTAGCATAGAGGGGAAATTGAGACCAATCAATGTGATGTTTTAGACCGCTTGTAGACAAACTGGTCCAGCAAGTTAGGCTGAAACCAATGCAGCACCTCAGTTTCCTGCGAAAATGTATGCTTTTCCACAGCAAGTATACTGCCAGCTTTTCAACCACACACACACATATACATGCAGACATGACTACACACAAATGCACACAAATCTTCTTTCATCATAATTCATTTCTCAGATTGACCAATTCCTATCAGATTTAGGGCTAATATTGCCAATTTCCATTTCCTATAAGACGGGACATTACGGACATAAACCCAATATTGGAATGCAACACAATCTACATCTCAAATTCTTTCACCTGGATTCCTCTGGTCGGTCCATTTCATTGAAACAGTCAAATCATCAGATGATTCTTTTGGGATATTCAGTCGTAAAACTGAATAAATGAATGCCTGGTCTCAGCTGTTGACTACCATAAGATTACATAAAACTTAGAAAAAAACTACAACATTGAATGTTTCTGCAGGACACAGAGAGAGTCGAACAGATTCAGAGTCAAACTGTTCAGTAATACAATCCAACATTGCAGAGGTTGAAGGTGATAACTGCTTTCTTTTCCATACATTGATTCTCATGTAATTTTAGGGCTCCAGTGATCTGTGCCATCATACCCCAGTTATAATGTGTTCAGTAATAAAATGGAACAGCAGTGAAGGTTAAAGTTAAGACCTTAAACTGAACAGGGAAATTAAGGCGGTTCCCCGATGGCCTGGCTTTATTTCAGAATTTCATTACCTCAACAAGGCACACCCAGAGGTCAAATACATTTCATCAGCTCAAATATGCCAGAGAGGCTGTCAATTATTATGAAGTTTAGACCGTATCCAACTGTGATGTACTCAATATGCTGCAGTATGTTGCATCAGACCTGTTCTGAGCCATAGATGATTTTGTATCTGATGAAATGGTTTTAAAAAAAACATTTTATTTTTTATCAGATACCGGTGCCTGCTGTGGCTTTGAGGTGGAGCTTTGACTCTGAAAATGTACAAACATTTAAGGTTTCAACGCTCCCACTGTCAGAATTCAAAGAGTTCCCCTTCAGATCCGCTCATTAGGACTACAGTATGCCTGTTTTCAGGTGAATGAGCTGAATTTTTTTCTCGGGTGAAAAGCAAAGCAAAGCGACTCGCAGACACAACCGGCATTTATCGAATTTCGCTCCCTGAGGCGTTTATTTGAAAAAGTTCCCTTTTGTGCGGGTGGACATATCAAATTCAATAATGCTCAGCAAAATGCCTAGCTGCAATCATCTGAGTATGATTGTGTCTCACTGTCGCTCGCTCTCCCTCTCTCTCTCTCGGCGATTTTTTTTGTGAAGAAAAGGAGCTTTTAAAAAAGCAGAAACGCCGGAACTGCTAACACTGGGATTGTGCCTGAGCTATTCTGACATTGAGTGGAGTCATTTAATTTCCATATCAAAGGGACTCCAGGAAAATCAGAAAACCTGCACAATCCGAGAAACGGCGCTCTCTCGCTCTCTCTCAAAGCATCTGAGGGAGAGAGAGACGAGAGGAAGGGAGGCAAACAGTGACTAGAGAAGCTAGTGAAAGAGAGGGGGGGGTAGATAGACAAGAGGAAAGGAAAACGTTTTGTATATGAGCATGAAAAGGTATCTCTTCCTCTCATAAAAGGCCTTTTTTTATTGCAGAGTTTAAATTAACCAGTGAGAAATCAGTGCTGGGATGAGTGGGGGGTATGGGAGGGAGGGGTGAGGGGTGTCTTTGGGGGAATCCTTGCTCATTTTTGTGCTCCGCGTAGGGAACAGCGGGGGAATATTTGTCATGTCTCCTCCCTGCGGTCCCGACGGCGGTGGTGATGAAAAGTGGGCTAATCCCAACACCACGAGAGGTGTCAAGTGGCACAAGTCATACGGCGCTTTGTGACTTAAGAGTTTTTAAAATGAAAAAAATGCTCTGCGGGTGTCGCAGCTCCGGCGTGAGCAGGTCGCGCAAACAAAAGTGAAACGTATTTGCTGCTAAAAACCTGAAAGTTCATTGATTGCATTAATTTCCTTTGCATTCATTTAATGAGGTTTAAACATGTTGAAAGTAGAGTCAGACTGATATAGTGGTTTGTCATCCACCTCAATATGATGAGGTTCCTCCTGACCACAACTATATTAAACCAGTCTGTAAAGCCTGCAATGGAATTTTATTTTCTTTGCACATTTTTTGTAAATTGATTAAAGGCAGTAACTCATCCCTTCAATTGAATAACTGAATAACCTTGACTTAAGGAGCTGCTGATTTCATCAGTCTGGGTTTCAATGGGGAGTTTTAGTGTCCCATGATAGTCTAAATGCTGTTTCAGAGGCTTTTCCACCCTGACAAGAGTCTGGGAGAAACACTGAAACACCAGCAATTTCAATTCCTACCAATTTGTTTTCCATGTACAATCAGCTTGGAACAGCAAAGAACCTGTAACACCCATCCATACAATCAGAGCTATAACACACTCTTTTCTATTCATTCATGTATTTTTTATTTGACAGAGACTGTTGGCAGTGGTAGAACAAGTTCTGAACAAGTTAAACTGAGAAAATGTTACTGAATGTATCTGTACTGCAGCGAGAAAACGAGTTGTACCTCAGCTTGTGAAAATGGTGTCAGAATTGTCCATGTGCCAAAGATATAAGTGGTATGACCGAGCAGACTGTCATATTTATTTGGGAAATATCAAAATGCACGTGGATCATTGGAGGGACAGTCAGTTTTCCTCTGGTTCCTAAAAAGCAGACATTTCGAAGATGCGAGGTCAGTCGGGTTCATGCTCAAGTAGAGAGTCTGGCGGGTGTAGCTGTCATATCCCTGTGACTTCACTGCTTGACAGAAAGTGGGTTAATCCCAGCGCTGTGCGGAGTCAAAATGGCACTTTGACTAGTGTTGTAAGGCCTGGAAACTTGTTGTAATCCTAACAGTGAAAAACAAATGTTTTGTTGTTGTGATTTTGACTTTGATACTACAACCTACTACCCCCCCACCTTCCCTCAAGCCTAAAAATATTGTCCTTAATTCCTGTAAGGTGGGAATTTTGCAGCACCAGATTGTCCAGGAGCTATAATTACAAGCTGTTCTACTCAAGTGTCTGTGCATGTTACATTGATGAGTGTCAATAGTGTCAAGTAGCACTTTGACTTCAGAAGCAGGATTTTACAAAGATTTGTAAAACATGCTTGGATGTCAACAGGACTCAAATATCAAAAATCCATACATGGGCATCAATTTAAATTTAAACGGTCAGTCAGCTACATGCGCATGCCTACTTCCAGGAACAGCCAAAAACACAAGCAATCACAGAACGCATACTTTTTTTTTAAACTTTGATACTATAAACTACCACAGGCAATGAAGTTTCAAAAACCAGCAACACTCATTCAAAAAGGTCGTGTGAAATATTATGGGACAGCTGTAGCCTAAGGCTGCAGGATGCACTAGGATGCACTTTTGAATGCGGCAGGCCCGCATCTCTTCCAAGCTATCCGATGAGCGTGATGTGACGTTTCTTGCATTCTCTGTTAGTGGCAATGATCTTTGCTGGCTTTGCTTTTGAGAAGGAGAAAAAAGCCTCCTATCTGATCATGGTTTATTGTGACCAGAACGTCACCTGTTCAAACCCTTGGATTGCTGGGGAAGATCTGGGTGGGCAAATTGACTGCCCTGCCTCAACAACTACTATAAAGGTGCCCTTAGGTGTCTAAACTGCTCCAGTGGCGCTGCTCAGTTGCCAGCAGTACAAGACAGTGGTTGCACTCTGCAGCTCCCATGAGTGAGTGTGCATAACTCTGTGAATGTGTAAGGCATTGCTGGGGAAAGAGCGTGCATACTCAGCAAATCTTCCCTGGGATAAAATAAAGGTTTAAAAACTGCATTAGCTTTAATGAAAAAAAGAAATGAAATTCAGCGTAATGAAAACTCGACTAATCCCGTCACTGGAGAGTCGGCCAGCACTTTGACTTCAAAGATGTCACATCAATACCATCATACTGTGTCAGTATTCTGCCGCAGTGAAGTATCGCTTTAATGGGAAACAAATGAAGGCTCGATGGTTTTGGGTAACGCCGGTTAATATTCTTCGGGATTATCTGGGGAGTGTCACAACAGCTGGGCGATGAAAAGCGGGGTAATCTCATCAAGAGGACCATGTGGGCTTCATTTAAATTTGAGGTAGAGGCACATTGTGAAATGAGAAGTGTACTTTTTGTTAGATTAGCCACCACAGTAATCTCCAAATCAACTGAGGTTGAGTGTCAGTACAGTTATGCATTGTAGATCCTTTTCTCCTTTTAGGGGATGTTCACGCTACACGTTTGGAGTAGTTTAATCAATCTCTCGAATGTTTACTCCTTTTAGTTTGCTTTGTTTGGGCAGGTGAGATCAAAGCCACTCGAGGCCGGGTGTCACCAAATAATCGTACCGAGATGACTGAAAATGCAAGTTTCGGTCCTCATCCTGGTGTGGTTTCTCAGGAGTCAGAATGTTATCTGAACCAGATACAGGAAATGACCCCAAATGACAAGGTTTTATGGGTATAAGGAGAGACATTGACATCTAATAGCCAGCACTTCCTCATGTCTGAAAAGCCTAAGCATAAGAAAGTAAAGTGAGGGCAAACTGCAGTCTGGACTGATGTTCATATTCAGCTATTTCTTCATGGGAAATTACAACACACACACACACTCCTCCAACACTACCACTACAGCTGCCAAAACCTCTAACCTGGTGGGACGACAGGTTACCAAAACTCTGTCCAATAACAAGCTACTTGTGAGTCCACGTGACTTTTGTTTGCAAGCCCTGGTTCCTTTGTAATCGGACAGTGCAAACCTAAATGAACCCAATACAAAAATGCAACAACTTTTCCGCTGTGGTTTGGACCAAAGAAAGCAAAGCTGTAGGTGTGATCGCGCCCTTAGAGTGCATTTCTAGACAAGGGGCACTACAAAGGGTCATTTTCACAGTGTTCTACATCATCTTTTTATCCCCACCATCTTTTTTTTTTAATTTACTTGGCAAGTCTTCTGCTGCTGCTGCGCTCTCAGCCCTGGGGCCTTTAACTAAAAAGAGAGCAAATGTATCAGTATCGCCCAACTGTACCATTTCCCAGTATGCTAATGAGAAACAGGTTATTTCTACACAATATGGTTTGTGCATAACGAGACAATACAGCAGACTTGCTGGTGGGAAAAAATGATTACGCTGCACAAACCGAGAGTTTCTTATTATGTATAGCCCCCGGTGAAAGAACTCAGATTTTCAGGTTTAACCTATGCCTTGGAAAGGGGTTGCAGCGAATGTGTCAAAATCTTTATGAAAATGCGTTCTTTTGGTTGTGAACATGGTTGACCTTTTGAGTTCTTTCCTCTTGTGGGAAACTGAAATCAAATCATATCCAATTTGACAAGGGGAATGGGTTTCGCTCGATTCCTAAGCAGTATCAATTTCATTGCTTCAAATGTTTCTAGCTTCTGTATTTCTGTATTTCTGGTCTCTGAGCCGGGGGAAGAAACATCCAAGCACAAAACAAAGTGGTGACTACGCAGGCTAGAACTCCATTATCTATCGAGCTTGGCTGAAAAGTAGTTGGATTCAAAAGTTCAGCCTCAGACGTGAGGCGGGATCAGTACGGGTTCGTGGAGAAGTTCAAATAGTGGAGCGCGTTATTGAAGACTGGCCTCCCAAAACTGAAGAGGAGGACTAATCACTCTTCAAACATCAATCCATCTCAGTCAACACATGTACAACATAGACACGTTTGTACAATGTACTCAAGGTTTAGGGCAAAATCACACCTATAGTTCATTTCCTTTGGTCAAAACCATGGTTGAAAAGTTTTGTATTTTTGTTTGTAGACAAAAGGCACATGAACTCACAAGTAGCTTGTTTATTGGACAATTTTGGTAAGCTGTTGTCCCACGAAATTGAAGATTTTGGTGGTCCTTTATCTGGCCTATTTGTGACATGAAGCGATAGTGGTTTGCTTTTCTCAAAATTAAGACCACCACAATACCACCAGCATACCAACAAACGAGGCTACTACTCATTTGTTGACGGTATCACAATTTATTTCACAATGATATATTAATGTTTAAAAATGCTTTATTTATTTTTTTTATTTATTATTTTTATACTGTGCTGTATTTTTTGTATTGGGGGAAAAAAGAAGCAAATTTAAATGTACTTTCTTCATTCATATGTCTATTAACTCAATAAAACACATTGAACAAAAAAATAAAAATGATACATATGGCAATTTTAAGCGTGCTATTGTAATTGTGCTCATTGTAAACAGTCAATTTGAAGTGTTTACATGAGGGCAGCCCATTGTATAAACTAACTAATAAACTAATTTTCCAATGAGTTGAGTGTCTACAGCTGCTGCTCTAGGTGATGGCCATAAAAACATCTTGAAATAGTTGGTCTAGGAGTCTTGGAGTACTTTTCAGTGGCATTGGGCAGATAATCCAGTTTCAGCCTGCATGTAAACATAGTCAAAGTTAGCTAATGTCCAAACCCCAGAGCTGGCTGTTGCACTACATTTTTCGCTTCGTCTCATAATTCGGGTTTTCCAATTCCTCGCGCTCAGTTTCCCCCCCAATATGTAATACATGGACATAATTGCAAGTCCTCCTTTACATTTATTCAGCAGCCAATTGTAACGCTTGATATATTGCAGAGTTACACCAAACTGATTCCAGGGCAGTATTATTTATGATCCACTCAGAGTTGTGATTTAGAATCAGCGATATTCAGTTTTGCTTCCCCTCTTGAATACATCAACATAGCTGGGTGTCATTTTTCTCCCTTTTCTTTGACAGCAAAGACTTGAAATATCCCTTTTCTTCAACAAAAATGGCACATTTCAGCAGTTCTTCACCTCAGACATCAGGTTGCTGCTACTAGAATGCATGCTGTAACATTGTACCGCTTTCCTGTATCCTGCTGTTCTCTCTTCATCAGTCTAGCGCTACCACTCTCTCTTTTGGTCTGGACACATCGCATTGTCTTGTCTCAGGTCTGACACAGAAACAATTCTCTCTCTCTCTCTCTCCTCATCACCTCCACCTCCCTAGTGATTACCTTAAAATAGTATTGGGGTGTGGAGGGTTGTCACAGATCCAAGATGAAGTGGATTTACTCAGATCTGCTCTCTGTCTCTCTTCTCTCTCTTTATTGCTCATCCTCTTATTCTCTCTATCATTGTTTCTCTTTTATTTGTCTCCTCAGTTTACGCCTCCCCCTCTATTTTCTTGTCTATTTCAAAACCTTGCTTCCTATCACTCTCCTCCTCTTCTTACCTCTTTCTCTCACTCTCTCTCTCTCTCTCGCTTTCTACCCCATTCACCTCCCCCTCCTCCCTCTTTCCCTGCGGATCTAGTTTAAAGCGAACAGTAGAAAAGGTAGAGAGCTGGTGTTTAAACAGACTATAACAATCCTCACAGTGTTTTCTCTGTGTTACAGGTGAGCGCTGCTCTTCTCCCCCTGTCTTGAAATTCCACTTCATCACCCCCTCTCTCCTGATCCGTCCCCCTGGTGAAGATGAGAAGACGGCAGAGAGTAAGGGGAAGAAGGAAAACAGTGATAGGACAATACTAGCAGTTTCATATTATACTTTTTTAATACGATTATACTGATTGGTATGATATATTCTATTAATTTATGTCAGAAAGGCTAAAAAAGGCAATAAACTGTGACTTTCGTCCATCTTCATCCCTGCTGTAATCTGCTACTCACCAACCCGTAACACTAGTAACCAATCTATGGCCTTGAAATTTTGATTCTCTTTCATGAGAACTTCTTGCTTATTTGTTCATTCGTCTGTCCATCACACGCGATATCTCAGACACAGCCGGTTGGATTTTAGCAAAACCTGGGGAAATGATGCATCTCGTCACCGTGCTTCAAAATGACACTGATTGGTCCAAGGGGGGCGCTACAATTACAAAACAAGGTGGTATGTTTGTTACTGATTGGCCCAGAGGGGGACTGCATCACATCGCGGGGGACAACGTGTTTACCGTTGCCTTGTTTTTGTCTTCCTCTCAACTCCAGTTACACTTGCTCAAATTTTATGCCTGTATTTTTGTGTTCTTTGTTCTACTTTCTCTCAACATTTCATGCCCTCTTGCTGCCCCCCCCGTAGATATATGCTAGTCTTATATTAAAATGACTTCATGCAGGCTATCTGAATATGCTGCGGGGCTCCCAGAAAATCCACCACATTGCCTCTGTGAGCCACTGATATTCAATTCTCATGTAGATAGGAAGCAATGGAGTAATGACTATGATGTTGTGTGGGAGCGAGGAGAGAAAAAAAGAGAATTTGCCCTCTAAACAAAATGAATCGCCACTTTAACTTTCTGCATACTGGATGGCTTTTCTATCTCAGGTTTTTATGTGCCTTGCTTAGAGGCTCATGAATAATGTGATAGAGTCAATATTCTGCTTGCTTTATGAAATGCAAAGAAAACCTGCAGAATGGGAGCTAGGATTTTAAAGTCACAGATACATGTTAATCCGGAGTGATGTTATTCCCGAAGCGTTATGCACGCGCTGTTTTTGTAATTGGCAGCTGGAGTTATCTCCAGTGTGTCCAAGATTTTGAAGGAATATTTGAAGCCACTGAAGATTTGAAAAGTGCCAATTCCATCTTCAAAACGGTCGCAATTTCCTCAACAAATGTCTTGCAGTGTGTATTTTGAGTAAAAGTATTCAGCTCTTCCATTGCTTCCATCACTCAACATTGCATCTGTGCATTTTCCGTATGAGATGCATTCCTTCCTCGTTTGTTTTGTTGCTACATTATTCAAGATACAAACTGAACTAATTTCATTGCAAAGCAAGTTACAGTCATTGAAAACGATTGGTCATCTGATTCAGACTCCCCACACTGCAACGTTACACCAATGACCATTGCAGTGACAGTTTCTTCATTATAAGGGAAACTCGCCACTTCACACTGCACGTTCAACCATCTTTCTTTTACTGTCACATAATTCATTACAAGCGTATTGAGTGGTTTAGCATGACAGCCAGGGTGTTCTTGATATAGACTACGTGAACAGGTAACAGGCCTGGAGCTTAGACACACTTAACAAAATGTTAAGTGTGTCTTTTTTCCCCCCAATACTCTTGTGATACTAGAGGGGTAGATTGGTCTTTTAGCCTTTATCCTGTCAGATAGGGATGTAGTTGAGGGTATAAAACCAGTTTATACACCTTTCTATTTGCGGGAAAAGAGTTTACCACCTTTTTTTACAAGTTTTTCAAGTATTCATCACATGTAGGTTATATGAGATAGCGTGCTGTAAGGAAAAACAAGCATAAATTAATGCGGAAAGTATAACTGATTTTTGTTAATATTGGTGGTTGTCTTTCTTTCATAGGGTCAAGAGGGATCGAACCCGAGGCCTTCCGGGTTACAGGACGGTTTCTCTAAACACCGGATCATTCCAATAATATGTTGTTTTCCTGCCCAGTGAGAAAAAGGAGTAGGCGCCATTTTTATTTAAACTCTTCCTGGCAATGGTTTTAAACGCCATTACTTTAGTGTTGATTACATCACCGAATGAAAAAGACTGAGTGGAGCAAAAAAAAAAGAAAAGGAAAGACTCTCTCTCTCTCTGCCACACAGTATTGATGGACACAATAGTCTAATCGCTGAAAAAGGATTGCAGTGAGGGGAAAAGAGCATTGTTGGAAGAGAAGTCTCCAGTTGGATCACAACCATCGAAGAAATCTCTTTTAATTTCGTATCTCATTTTGTTCCCTTTCCTCACGCTGATATGATCTCCTCTCCTCACCCTCTTAGTTCAATTCAATTCAAATCACTTTCATTGGCACGAAAAAAGGAAAACTAGTTATTTGGCAAAGCAAATTCAATGGGAACAATTCAGATAACGACAAATCTTGTTAAAACATCTCTCCTCTGCCTTCTCTCTCTCTCTCTCTCTCTGACCATATTGATGGCTACAGTAGTACTGGATTGAAGGAAAAGGGAATTATTAAAATTCAGGAGGAAGAGTAAAAAAGGGATAGAGAAAGAGCCATGGGAAAGAGTGAGGGGTACGTGGGATCTGCTTGCTGATTGGATAACACAGTCCTCCCAGAGTTTTCCCTGGCAATTCTTCATTGGTTGAAAAATGTGTCCTGTGAGTCTGACAGACACTCAGAGATCATTTTGTATTTCCCATTTTTTATGTTTTTATCTTTTTCTCTTCTGCTCTATTTGCTTCTTTTGCTGTTTTGGATGTTTTTTTGTATTCTTGTGAGAGCCAATCGTCCCTCCCTCCGTCCTTCCCTCTCTCTTGCCTCCTCTCTCTCTCCCTTTCATATGTGCGCACGCACGCACACACACACGCACACTGCCCCTCTCTCTGTCCATATTGATGACCAGGGCATAATAGTAAAGGTGACATGGTTGACTTGTATCCAGCAATTATCCTCTAGCTCATTATTGGCAGCCAGAGATTGCAAGTGTACTGTGTGTGTGTGTGTGTGTGTGTGTGTGTGTATGTGTGTGTGTTTGTGGTCTATGTCTGTGCATGTGTTGGGCATATGCTAAATTCATGTTTTGTGTATGTCAGCATGCATCTTTTGAGAGTACATGCACGTAGTGTGTGTGTGCGCGTGTGTGTATAAGTGTACCTGAACAGGCTAATGGTAACAGTAATGAGCAGTATTAGCGATGTTAACCAATTAGCTAGTGTGCCCTGCAGAGCATTGAGCATTGAACCAAAGGCCAATGGAGCCATTCATCTTCCCAAGGTCCTGGAGAAACTAGCACACACACACACACACACACACACAGGCAGCATGGGCATATATGGTCACACATATGAGGCACTAGCATGCATTTGACCATAAAGGCTTACGGATGGACATACATACACACCAAGACACATATACACATATGCACAGACATACAGAAAGCTCTCTCTCTTGCTGTCACGCACACCAAGTCAGGTAGTCATATATAGGCAAAAGCTAACCCTCATTGATTAGGAGCACTTCTCTTTACTAATTCTCTTATTGGCACCCTTGCATTTTCTGCAGATAATGTACTAATGTGTAACGTGTAACATCTTCTGAAATAATTGGAAATTGAAAAAACTTTTGGTCTTCGCACATTCATTTATTGATTTACAACAGCAAATGATCAAATGATTAGTATGAAAAATTTAAAATAATATTTTATGTTTTCAAAATTGAAAAGAGGTCATGGTCATGAATATTGGAACTGTTTAAAACAATTCAAATCAATTTTATTGGAGGAAATTGATTCGCATTTGTAATGTAATCCAACTGACCTGTGACTGCAGGCTGCAGGTGGCCACATGGTAGAAATGGATAATCTTTTAATAATAAGATTTTAATAATAATCTTGGCCAGACCTGTAGTTGTCATGGTGATGGGGAGGAGGCCAAAAAGTGCTGCTTGGGTACAAACTGAGAAAGAAAGAAAGAAGTGGTGATGAGAGAGGGGGAGAGGATTAATAGTTACTGCTTTGAAGGTGCAAAATGAAGAGAGAATGTAATGGAGAATGAGGGAAAGAGGAAGAGGAGAGAGAGGGTGAGGAAGGAGGTGGACGAATATAGGTGAATGAGAAACGAAGAGGGGAGGAAGACTGAGGAGGCAGGATGTGAGACGAGAAAGAGGAGGATGGAGAGAGGGAAGTGAGAAGTGGAAAAAAGAGGGAGAAAGAGAATAAGGTAGGAGAGGAAGAAAAGGAGGAGAAAGATATACTCAGCATTTTGCCCATAGGTTTAAATACATTTAAATATATTTCATGTCTAATGCATTTCTGTACCATGCATGTAAATATATGAAAAAAACATGCATGCACATTGTGTATGAAAGAAAGAAAGAAAGAAAGAAAGGGCTAAATAATCTACAAAAAATGCATTTGCCTTTGTGATTTTAGATTTGAAATGCCATATTTTAGAGATCCATCTCCCGTATTGGAAATGACAGCGTTTCCAAATGTCAAGCACAGTGTTTTTCTTAACTTTTATCTGTCAGGCGACGAGCTACCTGGATACACCTCAGTGCAAATGTGTGTGTGTGTGTGTGTGTGTTACATGCCTGCATCTCTCTCTCTGTAAAGGCCAGTTCAACAGTGGGCCATTCCTGGGAGGGGTAACCTTTACTTGTGGAGGAGACAGAAACTCACTCCGACAGCCAGAGGTAGAATAGATAGTTGAACTCCTTGGATGCACACACACACACACACAAACACAAAAGCTGACACTACACAAAGTCAGGCATGTACAAGTGGGTCCACACACAAAATTCACTTCAGCTGCCAGAGGAAAAAAAAACAGCCATTTGACCACTCTGATTGAGGAAAAACAGCAGCTCAGCACTCGGACCACCCACCCACACACACACACACACACACACACACAATACCTGTACAGAAACCCACACAAGCACACATTCCCACACATTATGCCTTCAACATGTTCTTCTGAGAATCTGTTACCACTGCATCATTCCATTACAGATGTATTGTGTTGTGAAGGTATTGCATGCATTGGATTTATTCTACTTATTCATGTGTGTTGCAAGGAAAGTTGACAAGTTCAAGGTTTTGCCAAGATGCCTTTTCAGACCTATTCTATGTCAATATATTGAGATAGCGAAGAACAAAAAAATAATAGGCAGAAAAAATGGATCCTGGCCTTTTTTTTTCTTAGTGAGTTCTTAAGTCATAATGTTGAGATAAACTCAGAAGAAAAAATAAAAGTTTCTCTGGAGAATCCAGCATAATATGCAACAGTTCAACTCTATGACTGACAGAAATTTTCAATGTCCCGCCCCTCTACACATGGACACACACACACCTATATGCACAAACTGATAAATGTAGGCATTCTCTCTCAGAAACATATACACACACACACCCTCTCCTTCACGCATCCACACACTTCACTTTTTCACACACTCTCGCTCATCCTCATGCATGATTGCGCACACTCTCTCTTGCTCATCCACACATACCACACACAAAAACCTGCAGGTAAGCAAGCACACACACATATACAAGCTCACATGCAGGGCTATGTATAGATACACTCTCAATTTTATAATGCACACACACAAGCTACACACACACACACACCACACACTAAGTCCCTGCCAGAGTGTGACTGATTGAATTTCAACCTTCTTCATGTCTGCAGGCCAAAGACAGTAGCAACCGCTGAGCAACGCACATTTCCCTGCTCTCTCTGAGTATGTGTGTCTGAGAGTGTGTATCAGTCATATCTATGTGTGCTATTGCTTTTTTGTGCCTGGACATGCAGAATTTTTGCATGTAAGGAAGGCCAAAGGGGTCATAATTATCCCAACAGGTTGTATGATGCTACACTGTGCCTTTTGCCATTCCGCTACTCTTTTTCATGTCTAGTGGTCACAATCTTTATTCTGCAACTTTTAAATGCATTTTTGATGCATATACCCTGCAGTCTTCAGATTGTCAGTGATGCATGTGAATTAAACATTTTACACAAGCAAAGGGCTGTGAGCATATGGCCTTCCATATGCGCGTCTGTGTTTATTTTCCCGATATGTGTGCCTACATATGTGTGTGTGTCTGTGCATCAGCAGGCTTCTGTGTGGCTGTGTGTGTACGATAACATATATGCATCCATTCATGCGTGAATGTGTTTGCCTTCTTTTGACTGCCTGTTTGCGTGTTTGTGTTCCATTTCACCTCAAAAGGCCAGAGCAGTAAAAGTCAACAGCTATATCTTTTTCCCCTTAGCTACAGCATCAAACTCAGCCTGCACAGAATTTAAATGAAAATACGGCATCTGTGAAATAGTGTACAGCCACAACTACGCACACATACACACTCCAAAATGTGCACGTTAATGTGCCCTCATACTGCAATATTCACTTCGCCTGAGTGGGCAAAGAGCCACCAAGACGTGTGGTCACAGTGCCCACAATAGAAACTGCATTTATTGTTGCTCAACGGGGAGGAAACATCACAGACACACACAGATGGAATACATTTCACAAATGTATGCATACAACGCACAAATGAATGCACGAATTCCAGCACAGAAATACACACACACTCAGACACACTTGACAGATGTGGATTTTTGAAGACCAATACCTCTGAAGCAGCATTTATATCATCATGGGTCACTAAAACTTATTGTCACATCCTCACTTCCATCACATCGGCGGTGGGCAACACTGACTGGCCGATATCTGATATCCGATATCTGCAAACCGATATATCGGTATAGCCTCGCTGTACATCGCTACCCCCCATCCCCTCACAAACACACAAATGCAGGTATCCACATACAGGTCAGTCAGTGGTCTTTTCTCCTTCAGTTAGATCATCAACTAAGTCGCCACTCTGCATCAATCCGCCAGAGGCCTGAGGGGGGGCAGATGGACAGTAATTCACTTGGCGCCCGATGAATGACCCATCTTCCTCATCGTGACCCCGAGCTTGCTTTCAGAGTCAATCCATTACAGAGATTACATTTATTCCCCTGTACCAATTCCCGCCACTGCTCGAAGCAATACTGACCACTGACCACTAGATTGATTTGTAGGGACGCCCGGGGGACGAAAGCGACACCAGAAGACTGATGACTCATCACCATAACAACTGGGGTCTGGTTCAATTCACTCCCCAGTCGATCGGTTTTCTTCAAGATAAAAAAGAAACACTTTTTGTTTGAAGGAGCAGGATGTCATCTCCAAACCAATTCAGAGATAACTGTGAGCGATTGTTTTGTCAGCAGCGAATTAATTTTAGGCTCAGACCAACTACTGAGAACGAACAGAGTGTGGGCATTTCTGTTGTTCATTTGACTGAAATCTTATTAGACTTGGCTTTCGGGTCTCAGCTCCTACCAGCTAATTTGGGTTTGAGAGGACTAGTCCATCACACCCCCTCAGCCCTCCAAACAACTGATTTGTGGGATGCCTGAGGGACAAAAACGGGCAGTAATTCACCACACACCCGTCATGCAGTCCCTCTCCTTCATGGTGGCATAAAGGATTTGGGAATTTACTTCCAAAACGTAATAAGTTACAGATTATTGAGGACCTAAAAGTGTCGCTTCCTCTAACCCCCCTCAATGTCAGATTTGGGCGAAGGATGCAGTTTGGAGAAGGATGCTTAGTTTCAAAATACACGCAATTACATATTACCTCCTTCTAAACTTCACTTTCACTCAGAAATGCCGCAGAGTATTACATTACTGGTTTTGTAATCAAAATGTTGTAATCTGGTCACATGTACTGTCATCCCCACCCACTGTGCGCTAGATTGATTTGTGCAAAGCCTAGAGGAGAGAGGACACAGTAATTGAAGAGAGAGAATAGACAAATTACCTATCGCCGTCACAATGACCTAAGGGGTCAAAACCACAGATCTCAAAAGAGAAGAACTGGTACTCCCGTTTGGATGGAATTCAGCCAGGATCTGTCTCGGCAACTCATTCAGAAGCTCAGCGGGGTGGAACGGGCTAGCCGATCGCCATTTTTGGGCCTCCAAACAATTGATTTTGTTCGAAGCCTAGAGTAACAGAGGAGACAGCAACTGAAGACTTGTTAGACAAAGGGCTAATCCCCATTAGCATAACCGAGAGGGTCAAACCACTGAGCTACGATGAACAGAATACCCAGAAAATGTTAAAAAAAAAAGGCTGTGTCAGAAGTGCCGGGGTGCGTACCCGTGCCATATTTCAGCAAGTAAATGCTTCAAAAATGCTTCTCAAAGACGCAACTGCCTTCATAACCATTCAAAAATCCTCTGAGAATGTATCTCACAAACAAAAGAGCCTAAAAATCATCTATCTGTAGACGGCAGCCTGTGTGATGAGAGCCGCCTACGTGACTGACAGCCAGTAAAAAACACTCACCACTTCAAGCTCGCAAATGTCTGACAGATGAACCAATAGCATGGCAGTGTTGAGACTGTGTTTATTCTACAGGGGAGAAAATATGTGTAAAAGAAAATACGAAGATGAAGCATACACACACACACACACACACACACACAGGTATTTTGGTAAAGATTGAAATAGAATCAGACATGAAATATTTCTGATTCTTATTCTCTTTTCTGTATACTCAACTCTGCATTCCTCAATTACGATTTACTCATTATGATTTAGATGGCTGTCTGGGATGGAGCAAAACTGACCTCACATTTAAATTTTTTAAAAAGGCTGCTAACGAGAATGGCAGCCAATTAGAGATAGCAATCAACATAGTGTCGTTTTTGTATATTAGCAGAGATTTATATCTTTGGGGAATACAGCAACATTATAGCAAATGTCCTCTTTGATTAACTTACTGTTGTGTAATGAGGACACTGGCAGCAGTGTCACCTCTGTCCAGTAGTTATTAAGTTATTTAGCTCATTGGCACTCTACATGTAAAGAGCCCAGCAGTGGCTGCAGGGAAAAGAAAATTCCAGGTTTCCAAGTTTTACCACATAGAGAGAACAAGATGGTATCTCATGTGCCTGCGTTTTGGTTCATTTGTTCCCTTGCTTTGATTCTCTCCAATTTCATAATTCCTGCAAACAGATTAATCCACACATGCTGACAGTTTAATAAAATGTGTGTAGATTTTTTTAAAGTTTGAGCAAGTTTCGAACTGATTTCACCCCCTTATGACAAAGTTGCATTTAGTTGATTGCATTGATTTATTCAGTTTAATTAGCCTGAAATTTTTTTTGAATAAACACATTTAGTGGAAGCAGGCTTTCGATAAGGTATAACGAGAGTTGTTATTTAAGTTTTACTTCAGGTAGAAAACTCGGGGACAATTTATCAAGACGTTGCCGACTGACAACGCTGCAATACAAGACGTTATCGTTAGCGAGAACCAATTGACAATGATGCTCAGAGCTAATGAGCTTTACCATTGTCAATATGCGGACTGTAGAGTTGTAAACTTTATGAAGGATATTGATTGTGCAACGCTTGCAGCTCTCCAACCCCACATCTCAGAAAACTTGTTGTGCATGCACACACGTCTTGCACACGAATCAAAACTTTGTTACCATGAATAACGCTCCCGGGCTCCGTATGTACATGTTTACAGCTTTGCATTGTCTCAAAAAGCACCACAGCACCGCTAAATACCGATGACACAGAGGTAAAACCCGCTACCACTCTTATCATTGCACAATGGTAATTTGATCAAAGAGCTTATTTGCCACAAAGTCAGGGCATTCCTTTAATCAAGTAGACCTTAATCTCGGTGGCTCATATCCAAGGCTTCTAATGGAGAGAAGGTTGGCACGGAGCAACCTGCTTTTTTCCTGTGCCTGCTGTATTAGATTTCATTCAGACACCAAGGAAACAGAATAGATCGCCTTGTGCATTATGAAGTGTTTGGAGCTGTTTAGTTTTGTAAAACTCAGCGTGATGACACTAAGAATAGGTTATGAGTTGATATCAACCAGGTAGACCATTAGCTCACACCCAGGACTTGTAATGGTATGGGCGAACACTGTGTCTTTGGATGACATCAGTGGTATAGTGGTATGGTCTTTAGATTAGATAATCAACCATCTGACCCTTGAGGTCACAGCGATAGAGAGGACCCATTTATCCAGTGACTCGGAAATTCTTGTGGGTCTATGAAGCGCCTCGCTAGCTACTGCTTCACAGACCCACCAGTTAACTCCACTTATCTCTCAGATTTCTAAGCAAAGTCTTATTCATCGTTCATCACGTACCGCGTGCCTTCAACAAATCATATTATTCATACTATTGCTCCACCAGAAAAGTGGTTGTGTATCGTATAGCCTGATCTCTTGAATTTTCATGAAATGAGCATTTCTTAATGTGCAAATAATGCGCTCTTTGCATGAAAAGTGAGAAAAATACGTTTCCCCCCCATGGAACCTTACCTTAACCTGAATGAAACTCCATTACTTGCCTAACCGAAACGTTAGCTAACCTTTTCACGTGATCATGTGAAAATGGTGTGTCCAATTCATACTATTGTCACATAGTAATTTTATTTATTTCATTTATTTCTTGTTAAAGATTCATTATTAAAGGGTAACTGAATGGGGGGTAGGCCTTTTTAAACCCTCAGACAATTGATTGTCCAAACTGTTGTCCAACTCAATCTATTTTGCATACTGAGTGTATATGGGAATTAATTAGCAGTCTTCATGCAGCATAGCTTCATAATATAGCAAAGGAACCACAAAAAAATGTTTTTGTTTATCTCTAGCCGTTACTTTTATACTTCTAATACTTGCGATTACTGCATCAGTTCTATCAGTATGTATTCTTGGGTATTGGAATTATAACAATGACTCTTGAGCACTGCATTTGACACAGCACGTGTCATGACTGTTCGACCTCAAGACGTCCAGCCAAGGCTTCTAATGGAATAAACAGTTCTATCTTCCATCAGCATGAATGACCTGCAGAGCCTTCAGTTAACGCTAATCAATAGAGGCCCTTTGTTTTGTGTGTCCTGAATTACTGCCCTCTTGTCACCAAACAGTTTTAGCTGGTAAATTCAATTTTGTGCATGGTGCAAGCTCTCAGGTAGGTGAAATTCCAATATCTGGATGTGAGTTAATGGTCAGCCATATTGATTACGAACACCTAAAAAGGGGGTCTTCACAATGCTTGTCTGCTTGATTGTGATTGAGTCTGTCAAACTCTTGTCTTCCTGCATCTCCTCGCCCTTCCTATAATGCAAAAAATAAATTTCACATATATTTGAGAATACTGTATGTTTAGCGGCATGTTTCAAAATACATTAAAAATAAACAGTATATAAGTATAAGTATATAGGTAAATAAGAAATGTCATCAACAAGGCAATACTCATTGAGCAATAGCCCGCCCAACTGGATTCGCAAGATGTCAAGATGTGGCCTAGGACAGTGCTGAATGTGAAATGTGTTTTTTTACACATGGGTCCTCTAACTTTGCATCCTTACATGACTTTCTGATATCAGCCACCTAAACTGGTCTTGGATTGGAGCTTTAATTCTGTCCTTTTTTATGCGGATGGACCTAAAATTCCTATTCTGTGACACGTAATACAGCCCTCGATTCCAAAGTGTATTTCCTCCTATTCTACTTTAACCCCATTCCAACCCAAGCCTCCTAGCAGGCTCTCTGCATTATAAAAAGACAGAGGCCGACCAATGAGCTGGCTGGCTCTCCCTGCTTTATAAAAGGACAGAACCCCGGTGCTAATTGGTTTTCATTTTGATCTCGGCAGCCTTTGAATAAGTCTCCCACCCCCAGGGTAATGGAATGGCCCTGACCGCTTTAATTACCCACCACTGTGGAGAGCGAGTCGGAGACAGAAAAAGAGATGATGGCTTGATGGGCAAAAGATCCAGTGGCTACAGGCTTAGAAAGAAAGAAAGACAGCAGAGAGGCGAGGAGGCATTGGCTCATCACTAGGTGCACTAAGAATTGAGATGAGTGTGTGTGTGCCCCTTACCTTCAGGTCAGGGCATGCCACTTGGTCGAGAGGCTGAGAGAGGACCAGAGAAAACATCGGTGTGTTCAGGTGTGTATTAGCCTTGAATACTGTTATTCTTGGTGGCCTTGAGGTGGGGTCAATGGGCCATCACGGCCGCCTGAAGGTCTACCTATAGGAAGATGTGTGTGTGTGTGTGGGTGCGAGAAAGAGAATTAGCCTTGGATTTTCTTAGCCTTGAGTGAGGGTCAATAGGGCGTGGTGACAGCCTAAAGGTTTTTTCTCACCCTGGGACCTATAGTTTATGCAAAAAAAAGCCACCGTTGTCATCCGGGGACCCATCAGTTACAGGGCCCGACTCATTTGGGTCCCAAGCCACGTGTAGGATTTCCACCAACTGTGTCGCTGTCAACCGAAATGTTAAAATGATGGGTGATGCTACACGGCGCAGTCCCCCGTGAGCCACCGTCTAGCATCCCCACTCCTCTCTGTGCCTTTGAAGTGTCATTTACCAGCCTAATGGCCACTGAGATTACACTGTAAATGACACTTCAAAGATTAACTAACCCCAAAAACTCCTCCAAATAGTCCCAAATCAAAGCGCAATTGTTGTAGCATATACATCACACTGTGGCTGTAATGTCAGATGAAAACCTTGTACCTTCAAACAGTCGACTCCTCAGGATTCAAGGAAAAAAGCAGTCCATTCAGATTGCCTTTGAAAGCTTATCATGAGTTTTGAATGTGTTTCATGAGCCTTAGAAGAACATGTTCTATCTTATCATTCACCAACAAACCAACAAAACTGGACTTAGTTTGATCTTATTTTCTCAATGCATTTTGCATTTTTGCAGCATCATTCTTCAAACTGCCTCAAGAAACAGGAGTCAGTCTAACCAGTTCTGAAATATGTCCAAATGAGAGTTGGTTTCTATTGGCCCGGCAGCGCTACCACTAAACCTTAAGTTGTTCAAATCTATTTTACATAGTGGTAATACTGGTTATTTGCATGACATACCCTGACTGGGTGAATCAAGGTGAATGTCACGATCCCTTATTGATTTAAATCCACTTAAGCCATGAAGGGGAGGTGTAGAAGAAGGGGAGGAGACAGGTTGAAAAAGGGTTTTTTTAGTCTTGCGGCAGTACATGGATTGTGCAAAAGAGATTGCAACTCAAGTCTATATATGGTGATTCTAATATTTTGTACATCAATTCTTGCCCTCACATGGAAACCAAACCAAAATAATAATACATTACTATTGTTGTTATTCACACCCTACATACATCAGAATCAGAATCAGAATGGGGGTTTATTGCCAAGTAAGTTTACACATACAAGGAATTTGCCTTGATCTGATGGTGCAACATTTAACAGAAGAAAAACAAGTCAAAAATGTAAAAAGGAACAAGTCAAAAATCTAAAATCTAAACAAAAAATA
>OOFE01012960.1:0-22498 GCA_900323365.1 Monocentris japonica | reverse complement strand
TATGCCTATGAGTTGGGTAGCCTTAGCCTAGTTAATGTATATATATATATATATTATTATTTTTTTTTTTTATTTTTTTTTGAAAATCCTAATCACTTAGATTTTTTTCATCTTCACCATTCAGCCCCCCCAAAAAGGGTCTAAAATCGCCCTAGGCTCAGACCCTTGAGGTTGTTCAGGCTAAGAGGAGAGCTGAGATGGAGTGGATGTTATTGATATATTGGATGACCAGTTCTTTCTGCAGCACTGAATGTGTTGGGTGTTCCACTTACCTGTGTTCTGCCTCGTGGAGCAGTTGTCCCAGACTCAAATGGACGGATCTCCCCCGGATCTCTGTTAATTTGTCCAACCACCTTGTGCGGTCTTCTTGCAACAGCTACCCTCTTAGGATCCCCACAGCCGCTAGCGCTGCAAAAATCAATGGCATTGCTGTTTTCCATTCCACTTCTACATGCATCATAAATTTTGTGATTCACACTTGATTTACAGTAAACCTTCTTTGTCTCCCCTAGTTTCCAGGACTGATAATGCTGTTTTATTTCCAACCAATCGGCACTGAATCATGAGCTAAGAATGGACTTCTGATATTAATGTTCCAACTTTTTAAAAGAAAGAAACAGATTCTTTATTTGATGCAAACCCACTATTAGAATGTGTTTGACTTGGCTGAGTTGTTTCAGTGAACTTGTTGATTTAAAGAGCAAGATATGTTTTGATCATTAACAGAAGTCAGTTGATCCAGACCTAACTGACGCTCTTCAGCTGATTCAACATCAGAGGCCTTCATCACGTTTGTGTAAGTGAGTCGACACGACACGAGGACACTTGAGTGAGAGTGTCACAAGTCTCTGAATGAGCAGGAGGGTTAAGCCTGGTCTGTTGGAAGTGTGGCTCACGAGTTAAGAGAGTGTTCGCTGAGAAAAACAATCAACTTGCTTCACTGTAATGTACAGTAGAGCGCCCGTGCACACCTCCACCAAAGTCCAAATATTGTTTTTTCATTCTACAAGAGAAGTGCATTTTCTGGTGGAACTGTAGAAGGATCAGCAAATTCCTAGCCGGCCCACTCCCCTGTGCACCTCCAGCAGAATGTAGAGGCTGTCAGTCTCCCTTCAGAGGCGTTTAGGGACAAAGGGAGACAGGCAAACAGACTGGTGCAGTTATATCTGGTCCCGGAGACTTGATGGTTTCATGACGGCAGATTTGAGAGCATCAGGATGTTTACCAGTTGATGAGAAACCATGCACAATATTTAACAGGTGATTGATTATTGAAGTGAACAGGTTGAGGATTTCATTTGTGAAGGCATTACTCCCACGTGAGGGTTCATTGTCAAGATTTATGATCAACTGGCTAACAAAGCAATTAACTGATAAAAAAAAAAAAAAAAAACATACCGTTGTTTTCAGAAATAACGTGTGAAATATCAGCTTGTCTTCATTTGTCCGTCTGTTGTTTATGAATGCCGCAGCGGATTTCCACTTTTCCCCATTTGCTTTCTGCTTTGTTTTCTTTTCAATCGGTAAAGCGTAACATTTTTCCAGCACGCTTCACATTTCGATAAGGCTTTCCTTTTATTTTTTTTGCAGCCACTGTTAGAATAACAAATGCCGAATAACCATAAGCTTTGCTTGTACAGCCCTTTTCAAAACAGAGCTGAAGGTCAATAAAATAAAAAGAGACATGAATTGAAAACGAAGACGTGAAAGCCTAAATTAAAAACCGGACCACTAAAACCTCTGCACACTGGCATCGACCAAACGGTTTCCCCAGCACCGTTTATTATTGAGTAATGAAGCGAGGCCATTTGGTTCGTTAATAATTCAAACCAAGATAGAAAATAACCTTCCGCCAA
This sequence comes from Monocentris japonica, assembly GCA_900323365.1. NCBI lineage: Eukaryota > Metazoa > Chordata > Actinopteri > Trachichthyiformes > Monocentridae > Monocentris > Monocentris japonica. The sequence goes on along the minus strand of OOFE01012960.1, from coordinate 20,643 downwards.
GCCTTGGCTCGAAGGGGGAGAGCTGACAAACAGCTGAATGTCTACTTGACTGTGGTTTTACTGCACCGAGCGTAAGAGGCATAGTTCTAATTGATCAGTCCCATAGTTTCTATTTTTAAAGTCAGTGCAATTATATGCTTGTAATTACCCATGGAATCTGTTTTTGTGCTCTACATTACAATAATTCAGCACCATTTCCTCCCCAGAGAAGCATTCAGAGTTCTAAGAAAGGAGTTCAGACAAAACCCTTTTTATAGCCACTTGGACTCCTGCATGTGAAGATGTGGCACAGACCACTTGCAAGGGTTTCATTTCTAAAAATGGTTTCAGGTCATTGGGATGAGGGCTGTTTGTGAAACCTTTTCTCACAATGAGCGTGCGAGGCGTCTCCTACGAGGACATAAAGGGTTCTGTGTTGTGGGGAACGTTGTCGATGCAAAAAGTAACCTCATGGTACGCTTATTCAAATGCAATTAGCTCAACCAGGAAGACACGTTAGCACTTACCGAGCTCGGTGTTTCTATTACCTCGCCTCTACAGTGTTTCATTATCCAGGTTGCGTAATGTGTGCAGTCAAATGGGTAGAAAAGGTAGTGGCCCAAAACAGGGAAGGATGTTGCATACTGGGTGTGCATGAATGTAAGAGTTGTTGGTTTCAGTCAAACTTGCCTTTCAGTGAGTAAACAATACCTATAACTTGAATGTTGTTCTGTTTGTTTTACAATGGATAAAGACTGGAGGATCACCCACAGAATACCAATTGAGTTAAAAAAAAAAAAAAAAAAAAAGTTGTTTGTTTGCTGGTTTGGAAAAGCCTCGCTCCAAGGCTCTTTGTGAAGGCTGAATTAACACACACTATAGGCTGCCCACTGAGACACCCGGAGACGAAGTACCAAGCCATTCAGCTCGCCGAGCCATTTACTTTTCTTCTTGCCTTGCCTGTTCTCTGCCTCGGCTCCTTTTTACCAGCAATGCCGCAGCATGTGTTAACTGTTTTAATTGCTCCCATAGTAACGGTGCAGTGACAAGGTACACAATGGTTGCAGTAACTCTACTGTACTTATGACCTATATCCCAAACAATAGATTGCACAAAAGCAACTAACTACATAAATCACTTGTCTTCCAGAGACTGGAAGGGTCACACATGACTGATGGGTATTATCAAGCTGTTTTAGTGTGTTGAAGATTAATTCAGGTAAAATGAGCTGTTCAGCATAGAGTTATCCCATGGGTTTAACATGTTTTCCTATTTTTCCTGTTTTCTTATTTTTCATGTTCATGTTTTCTGTAGCACTCTGGTAGCTGAGGGAAGGGGATTACTGTGCAGGGCCTTGCCCTAAATATTTCCTTCACCCCTCTGGAGACCAGCTTCCAGGGGAACTGGGAGTCTGTCAGCCCAAAATGCTTACAAGATCCCCAGGCGCTTTGACCTACTTGTTCTTGTTGCAAGGCAAACTGTGGAGACATATTGAAACAGAAAATGGTTCAGTATTATGAAGCTCCCAGTCATCGCCGTTGACATCCACATTAAAAAGAATGATGTGTTAACATCTTATTCTGCCAGAGCTGAGGTAACACACTGTGGTAACCTCTCACAACATAGTAGTGGACAACATAGGTTACTGTAACTGTTAAACAAGCCCACAGAGTCTTTCAAGTCCATGTTGATCTAGGTTCAGAATAACGTCAAAATCACATGCTTTTACTATTATCATGACCAGTCTATTGGGTTTGTTTGATATACTTTAAAAGCCTGGAATTCTGCCATCATCAGCAAATTCAGTGCCAATCTCAATGACATTTGGCAAAATCAACACATTTGATTTTTGAAGATCCTTGCTGCACAAAGAGAAACTAATTTTGCATTAAGATTTCTATTTCAGAACAAAATCAACACTGATTATGTAACTGTTTTGACAAGAAACTGATTTCAAATATCCTGGACCGGATACAGTTGCCCCCCCTGAAGTGATGTAGATACTGCAGGCTCAAACATTTTCTTCTTATTATTATAAATTAGAGCTTCTCTTCACACCAGTATGAACACGCCATTTCACTCTTTTATTGAAAAGTCAATTCTGTATCACAACAAAGACTGGCCTATTGGCTGGACATCAATGCAGTTGTTTGTGTGCAAGGTTTTTTTTGCAATATTTAAAATCAATATCCCTTGAACTTCCCAACTTGAAAGAAACCTTGCCAAAACACTATTGAGAGCTTGGCAAACTCACTTTCACTTTCAGTTCTGCAGCAAAAAAAAAAGACTTAACTATTTGACTAATTACATAGGAGTTTATTTAATGTCAATATTTTGCATTGACAGAAAAATAGGACACGGTACATTTACATTGAAATGCGGTCCCTATATAAAAGGCGCAGGGTAAATGGTGCATTTACACATGCACCTCAACCAATTACACAGCATGTCTAGAGTACAACTGCAGTTAGCATTCAGTCTGATGAATTGAAAAAAAATCTCACAATATATCATTATTCCCATTAGCAAAAAAATGGCTTAGTTGTTCCAGTCATGGTGTGTTATCATAATAGTGGTACACTTTGAAGGAGTTCATATTGTGTTTGCACTGACGTTGTCACAGGGCGGCTTTGTTTTTTGGTTTTTTTCCCTCATTAATCAATATACTGGATTATAGAGTCTAGGTCGATGTCATACTGCACACCACCTTGTTTCACAACTGGTGCGGTGACGCAGTTGGATTTTTCGTGCCGTTTTCCAATTACTGAGGTGTCACCTGATGCATAGCCTCAGTCCATTATTTAGTAAAGGTTAGGTTTGAGTTTGGTGGATTACCATCCGTAGTTTTGCATTTCTTCTAAATGTCACACCTTTCAAAAGAGGCAAAGCAGCACTTAATAGTTTCTCAAAATGTGATCTTTCAATGTCAAAAAAATTAATTGCATCCTACACATTTTGAGGTGACTGTACACTTGTTTTAACGGAACACTCAGTGGCCGTTCAATGTGCAAATTACACGCAACAGACTATGAGATTTTCAATCTCTTCAGAATCTCTTTCTCTCTCTCTCACACACACACACACACTACACAGAGTTGATGAAAAATGCTACCAATCCTTATCCTTCCTTCTCGCCCTCTCCTGCTAGTGCAGACTGTCTGTGCTACTCTGTGCGTGAATGGTACATGCCAGTAGCTACTCGTTTCAGAAGGGATGGGGGTTGGTCCTTCCCTCAAAGCAGAGACTCCCTCAGTCCCATATAAATACACTCACAGATGTCTTGCTCCAAGCTGTGTCTGCCTCCCTCTCTCTCTCTCTCTCTCTCTCTCTCTCTCTCTGCCAGATTCTGACAATTACCAGTATTAATAGTGAGACACAGCGAGGGAGAAACCAGAGGCTATTCATTTAGTGCAAGAGTAAAGTTGGACAAAGGGTGAGAGCTCAAAGGGGGAAACAAAAAGGCAAAGTGAGATAAGAGAAGCGAGAGAGTGACAGGGGGAGCGAGAGGAGAGATGGAAGGGGAGCAGGACAGAGGGAGGGCGTGTTTAGTACGAAATAAGCTGCCTTCTCTTTTCCCACATCTCAGTGCATGAGCACTGGCACGCAGCGTGAGCTCTGGAGCATATTCCATGCATGTTTACCTCTAAGCCCTATTCATTCAAGGATGTAGCATTCATGTATGAATGGCAGTGCTACTGTTGAGATGCAATGAAAGCAAAGATTGTTTCAAATCTGTCTTGAGGAGAAAATTCAAGCTTGGAAGCAGAAAGAGTGGAGGAGAAGGCTGCATGCAGTGAAGGGGAAGCTGTGCTGCTCCAGTCAACAATTAAGGTAACTCTGAAACTCCTTTGATCTACCAGTCTTTTTCAATAGGCAACATCTACAGAAAGGACATACATTCTTCCGGTTTGTTGATATTGTCTCCTGCTTTGCTGAGTCTGATGTCACAGCGCGTGCTGAACAAGACAAGCAAACACAAGTGATGAGTTTGTCAAAAGCCCTGTGGTATCGATTTGGTTCGGTTACAGAGAACTTTCATGTCGCTAAAAGTGACGCACAGAAGACTCCATTAAGTGTCTTGCATGTTTCAAATCAGAGTGCAGGTGCGTTGAGTATTGGAGCCAAATGATAGAATGAAATCTGGCTGGTGAAAATGTTTCCCTTTACATTTGAGTCCATGTTGCAGTGAGAAATAGCACCTTGGTTTGATGGGACGTAAACCTTTGACTGAGAGCGTGGAGCATCATGCTGTCAACCTATCTGATATGGACTGCAGCTAGTCTGACACTCCTTTCCCGGAGGAGTAATGTAATATTTTCCACTAACTTAGACTATTTCATATCACGTAGCATCTTTTAAACAAATATTTCGCAATGATTTAGATGTTCAATAACTTAGAACCAATACATAGTGTTTACAGAGCGTCACGCTTTCACGCTTTCACGCTTTCCTGTAAAGTGTGCAGTTTCGTAAATTGCTACTTGCATCACCAAGGTTGATTCAGTCCCTGTTGCAAGCAGTAGGTCCACTGCTGTTTTTGAAATCGCTTGATTTGTTTGAGTGTTTGCAAAGTTGCATCCAATGTACAGCAGTGAGGGTCCAAATTATCATAGAAACACTTAGAGAATTGGTGACGCTTCAACTATGACCTTTGAGTAAAGAACCACCCAAACCACCCCCAGATCATACCCGAGGAAGGTCACCTAACTGAAGCGTTGCATTTTTTATTATTGTTATTGTTGCAAGTGTGTAGGTTTTTTTTTCACACATTAGGAAAACTACAAGTAATTTAGCAGCAAGACAATTTGTCAAGACGACCCGTTCTTTGGTAGGGAGCGAAGACAGAATTCGATCATCTGTTCCCAATGTCAAACATGAACCTGTGCTGCAGGTGTCTCAAGGCCAGACAGTTGTTATGCATTACATGATTGCAAAGTCTCCTGGGAGTCAAGCCAGGCACTGCCATATTATCTCCATGGATATTTGTAAAAAAAAAAAAGGCTTGGAAAATAGCTTTCAAATCTGCATCACTTACTAATTTTGAACAATATAACAATATTGAAATAGTCTGATCTAGTATTTAGATCCGTTCATCAGAGGGCTGTTTCATGGAGTGCTTGCAATCTTTCCAAACAATTTTCACTCTTTATCAGTTCATGCGTAATGTGTACTGAATGCATCTCGGCAGAATGGAAAACCGCTGTGAAAGATTTTCAAGAGAAAATCGTTCAGCTTTGAACCAGATCCACAGACTTGCACTGAACTGCTGATGCACATAACAAACAAGTGCCTTTGATTCAGTTTGTTTGAGGTTGTTCCGGCCCAGTTGAAAGCTGGTTCAGATCAGAGACACATTCCTACTTAAAGCAGTGGGAATGCTGCATGATCAGATCAATACACAGAGCGGGTCCTCGCCCTGTCATCCTGCTGAACAGGAAGCTGAATCTTATGAAGTTGCCACTTGGCTTTTCCCTTTCATGTCAAATATATAAGGCAGTATTGTGTAACTAGTGTCTATAACGCAGGAGCTAACTGTGGTAGTGTATGTGCGGTAATGGAGCAGATAGTCAGGCTATAAAGTGATATGATATTGATTAGTATAGGCAATTGCATAGTAGCACCTCCTTGATGTTTGACAGTCGGCCATCACTACAGCATGTGAAGAAACACACCCCAAGAGGAAGCTGTAGTCCTTGAATGCATCGATGCCTCTTGGTGCTTATTGGAGCCTTATTACTGAAGTGGTACAACCTGACATCATATACTGCTTTCAGAATCTAAATGCATGTATTTGGAATAGGTTATGGGTAGCATGACTGCCCATCATGCTGGCATTCACAGGAATGGGCGATCAGGATGTAAGGAAGGGGACTCACTCACTGACAGATTCCAACTCTAATGCTACACGCAAACATATGTTTGTAAATCAGCAGCCAAGAGAAGGGAGGCTTTTCTTTGTTGCAATAACGCCTGTCCCGGAATTTGATGCTTCATTGCAGATCTAGTCTCGATCATTCATCATGCTATTATGTGGGATTAATATTATTTATTTATTTGTGTATCGGTTGTTTTTTCATTTCCTGCCAACATTACAGTATGGTATGTACAGGAAGAAGCAGCTATTCCTGAGAGGTTGTGCCACATCCGGTACAACTGTCGTCCTATCTATTCTTATACTGCTTCTACAAGTTGTAAATTCACATGTTCAGACAATAATGTGCATCATGTGCAAAAACTAACATTTAATATGATGATCCAATTTTCCAGTCCGATTTTTTCCTTTAGGCAGTTGCCACCTGTAGTGTGTGTGTGTGTGTGTGTGTGTGTGTGTGTTGGGGAGCAGTGAGGTATATTTTCTGCTTGACTCAGAACTTGAATGTATATTATATGAAACTTTGTATTGTCTGTCTGTTGTGTTCACATTCACTGTTGCACTGAAATTCTGCACTGAAGTTCTGTGCTGCATTTTCCCACCTGTATGGACACAAATGTAGTCCAGCCTGGCTGTGTGGTAATAAAAGGAACTCAACCTGGCGAAATGTCAATGCAAAGCCAAGGAGCTGCAGATACTTACCGTGGGGGATTCTCGCTCTGTCTGGAATAAGCTAACGCGGCTCATGCTCTTTTAAAAGTGAGACAGATATTGGACCTCTGCCTGGATGAGAGAGTACACTGCTCTGCAGCAAACAAGCCAAGTGAGTTTTTTACCCGCTTTGAGGCAGGAGGTTGCAATATCATTTTAGTGCACCAGGAGCCCACAGGAGGTGCAGACAAAGAACAGGCTTGTCTTTAAATAGAAAGCATTAAGGCAGGTGTTCACTGCCAGGAAGAGTCCTGAAACAAACAATGTTAGCAGCCAGGTATTAAAGCTGCACTAGGTAAGATTTGTATGTAAAAATACATCCATCTTACCAGCAAAGATCACAGCAGAGAGGAGCATCCCATTTCCCTGACCGAGACCCAGTAGGTTCACCCTATTTGAAATTCTGGTGTCGGGTATGGACGCTTCTCCACCGCAGGACGTGACGAATCAAAACTTTCGAGTGAAACACATCACAGACCGCCGAGATTGATAAACATGAGCACGCTGTGTGCAGCTCACTGGCATCACGTTACCTGATGGGTATTGAAGTCAATTTCAAACAGTTACCATTTTGGGTTCGCCAATATGTGAAATTGCCTGGTTGCAGCTTTAAAACACATCTCTGCTCAGCTGAATGAAGTAGTCTCAAATGTGGAAAACAATCAGTGGTCATCCCCATTCCCATAGTGCTTTGCCCCTCAGCACCCAATGCCTACAGCACACTTCCTTCCCCCGTACAATAAGTTGCACATCAACACCTGTCAAGGGAGTGTGCTGTATCTACTGCCATATATCTTACATACACGCAATAGTGGACACTCTGGACACCGCCTTATCAAATCTGCCAGTGATAACGTGTTGGCCAGCCTTTTTGACAGGAATGAGCATGAACACAGCCCATTGCTGAAGGAATTCATTGACTGGCATCACATCTCAAACAAGAAGAACAAATTGATCGTGGACTTCCGGGATGGTCCTCCTTCCTCACCCACCATTCTCAGTGGTCTGTGGTCCCTGTCGAAAGCAAACTGTCCTGAGATCAATGTGTGGGTGCTTTTGGCAGGAAAGGGCAGTGGTGCTTATTTGTACAGGTCTGCAGTTTGATTGTATATGATTGTTTAAAATGTATTTTCACTTGTGCTGGAAGAGGAATTGCCTCCGAGGGGATATATAATACATTTGTAAAATCAATGACATTTGATGAAGTGCTGTAACCAGTGGGGATTTATTAACATCTAATAAGGAGTTGGTATGCAGGAAAATATACATTTCCCTCCTGTTCCTTTTCCGTTTACTTATAATCTATATTTTGCTGAGGGTGATGCATTTTATAATTGATAACAAAAAAAAAACACCAAACACCATGCCCTTTAAAAAAAGCATATGCAATTTCTACGTTTCAATTTCTAAGTTCATGGGACGTTCCAAAAAATACACGTTGCCTTAAATTCTGGGATGTTAAAAGGACACTTTACTGTTTTTTTTTTTTGTTTGTTTTATTGCTTTCTTCATCGATTTCCAAATTGTATTCTTGCTGAATTAATCTCACACGTTTCCTGAGAATCTCCCGTTGTTTTGGATATTTTGTATCTAGATTTGTGAATATGGATGGAAGAATAATCTGATGGCATCATACAACAAAACTTCGTGTTGCTCCATTCACATGAATGACTGCACACAATTACTGCCCTTGCTTTGATTATGAAAATAACTGGATTAAACGATACAAACAAAACCATTATTTTTATGCAATCTTGCATATTATTGATTGAATCGATTGCCGTGCGCCACTGGCTACTGATCTTGGATCATGCAAAGATCTCAATCTAAGCATTGCTTTGAGTAAGGTCATATTTCGAGTCTTGATACTGGGATAAGATGCATTTAGATTAATAGTGATTACCTCTAGGGGAACAGGCGCATCAGTATTTACTCAATCAACAATTGCAGTACACAAAACAGCTTGAAAATGGGAATATTGCATGTAAACAGCTTGATCAAATGATTCTCAAACTCAAAGTACGTGCAGTGACTTGATTGTTATGTGGGCAGAACTGCAGTCAGTGAATGCATGGGGGGGGTGACTGTATGACATATTTGATTCATATCCATGTTTACATATGAATCATTCCTGGTTTGTCAGGGTCTCATAGACCAACAAAGTGGTGGAGACCTTCTGTCACCTTCCTGCCTTGCTTTGCTCCCAATGCACCAATCCAAATTAAATATTTATGCACACACACACACACACACACACACATACACACATACACACGCACACATACATATATACATTCTCTCTCTCCTCTATCGATTTTAACCCTGAGGTGTGACACGCAAAACTGCTCTGTTTCTGCTTATTATTGCATAATTGCGTGTGTGTGTGTGTGTGTGTGTGTGTGTGTGTGTGCAAACATCAATGCCGTTCTGCTCGTGAGGGAAAACAAATATTTGTTGAAGGAGATTGTGTTTGTGTTGGAATATATCTGCACATTACTACAAGAATAGGAAATTAAGGTCACCGATATACAGAGTAGATCACCTTCCTGTTACTCATTTGAAATGAAAGCCTGATATATAAATGCAATAGCATGGTGGCGAACGGACGGGGAAACGTTGTCATGAATAAACCTGTTTGGCTGAGGGCGTTGTGGATCCAATTATGTGCTGAATTTTACGTGCCAAATGGATTCGGGGTCATTTCAATGTTTTACCCTCTGCTTGGCTCACGTTTGGGCTTTCAGCTGGTAGGCTGGCAGTGAATTCCTTGAGGAAATGCAGCGATGTTTACCCAGGAGAGACTGACAGTAAGCTTTGGAACTGGATTCCATTTCAATTACTGGTGAACACACTAGTGCCAAGGGCCACGCAGTCCCGCAAACCTGTAATCTCAGTTCATTAATGTGCTGGCACTGCTCTTCTTCATATTTCTGTGATTTAGTCGCCCCAATTTCTCTCATTTAACTGCTTCGCACTTACAGCATAGCTAGAAACTTCATCCCCATGTGAAACTGGAGATTGTTTGGGACAGATGCGCTCAAGCAACACTTTGTTCCTTCTGAAATGTTCTATCCAGGATTTCACTTACGCTGGTCGTGGCGCTGCATTTTACGCAGAAAATGTCGTCTTTACTCTAAAACTACTGCACTACTTTATAAGAAAATATGTTATATTACATTGTTGTGCTTTAAATTGCTAGAAAAGTTTACTCTAGGAACTCCACTCCACTACATAGTGGCCAGTGCAGCTTCCAGTGTATTTCTAACACAATCTTCCACCGTGAGACAACTCACAGTGTTAAGCTGATCAAAGCTTTGGGGGCTGCTGATGATAGGACCCTCAGACACACGGAGACCAATGACATCCATGGACTGCATTGTGCACGATGGCATTGTTTTTATATATGACAATTTGTGCCCGAAAAAGACTTAAATGCAGACTACGCAGTCCCGGGAGCTGTAACATTTTCCCTCTTTGAGCCGTGAACTGCTTTGCTGCCACAATGCTCGACTGATAGTCATTAACGCTTCACTCTTCCTGACGTGTTCGACTTCACACCATCTGTACTTGCAGAACGCCATATTTTCATGCACCTACACTTGAATTCCCTTAATCCTCTCTAACTCGCTTTTCTCAATAACTTACTAACGCTTAGAGATCCATCGCTCCAGTGCAGCTGCTTTTGACCAGACAATGTACTTTCTCAGGTTACCATTGAGTGCGACTCCCCTCAAACCATTTCTACAGATTTTATTCACCCAAGGAGAAGAAACCTATTGCCTGTACTTTTGAATTGGGTCTGTCTTTGTGAGTGTACCATGCTTATGAACTTAATAAATAGCAAATATCACATGATATTATTATTTTCCAAAGGCACACTGACTCAATATGATGAGTGTAGCCTTACTAATTTGGCACTTCCATGCCATTGCTGGGTGGATGATGACAGCTGAAAACAAGTTATAGCGGATTCATTCATGAGCATCCTCTTGACAAATGAGGTCAGGCTGGGAATTTAAGCTAGCCGAACAGCCTGTGTGTGAGCGGCGATTACTGTGGCCTAACACCAGCCTGTAAGGTGATTTAAACCAGTCATCAAGGTCAGATTGAAATGAACATCTTTTAACAGTAAGGTAGGGGCAGCTGTAGGAAAGACAAAATGCCAGATCCTCCAATCCTCTTTTCTTTTCATGTCCAGAGTCTTCCTCCCTCTGATGCCAAAGCGCCGGATATTTTAAAGGTACATTCTGCAACTGATGAAATTGTGTCCCCTTGCATCGCCCCATTTCTGTGGGGGCAGAGGTTGACAGCAGAAGGTGGAGCTGGATTGGAGATGGATAAGTTGAAGTATGCAGCTGACCATCTCCCAAGTCCAGATGCTGTCCAGTCCCACGGTGCCTAGCTGGCTGTGCAGCACCAACTGTTGCTGTAGTTTAAGTTCCTACAGTCCTGAATAATCAGGATAACCACATCCTTCACCCAAATGAAACTTATCGACTGTTCCCAGCACCGGATCAATGTTGGCTCAGCATTCGTTTCTTTTCTTTTTCAAATTTATGAGCTGAAATGAAATGAATAAAGTTATAAATAAGCTGTCAGTGCCTGAACGCAGGAACAGGATATGGCAAATGTCCTTTAAACAACATGTGTCTTTAAACATCAAAACATCATTGTCAAATAAATTGTGGCATCTTGGTAGAATTACTGTAAACAAACGAGACCATGGTGGAGACGATTGGTAGCCTCTATCTCACACCAGTGGTGTTGTTAGTGCTAGTGTTTCTCAAAATTAACACCACATTTCCCATGAGCCCTGCTGCTTCCTGTTGCAAAGAGAATGTTGCTACTTGGTACTTGTTCATCTGCCTTTCTCTCGCTCCACAGTCCTCCACTGCCAGAAACTCAGACGGCTTTAGCTCTGCTGGAAGAACAGCGCCCTCTTCCTGTTTTGTGCCATAAAGCAATCCATCAGATTTCCTGTGAAATCTGACGCGGTGGTACACAGTGCAACATCCAAGCCAGGTTTCTACATAGGCACTCATCCTAGTCTAATATTTCAACACATTATATTCTGTATATCCCAAGTGCCCATCATACTGTAAAATAGTGCAGTTATGCTTCACAATATTTTCATTACATACAGATCATCATGATGGAAAGCTGAAGAAACTGTTAATTGAATGTGAGACTGACGATCTCCATTTTAATTGCACACCTACGTTTCTTTCTTACATGCGACACCTTTGCAGCTCCATTCTCCATCTGCTCAGTCACCCGTTTGTCAAACGCTGAGCAGATGAAGACAGCAGGACCTGTGATGGATGCACAGTCTCATACTGTTATTTCATAACAGAAGAGTGAGAGCAGAAGGATAACAACCAGCAGATAATGGTATATTCTTTCATAGTGGGTGTGCCAATAGTACAATGAGCAGTGTAAATGACACACGTGAGTTTATTGTGGCGCTGGTTTAGATGAAAGCATCCGTTGGTTTACGTGATGAGACTAGATTCGGTAGTAATGGGATCCTGTCAGTGGATCCTGATCCCGTTACACTGAACTAAGAGGGAGCATTTCACTAATTTCCCCGATTGACACATCTCTCACAGTATGCTGCCACAGTCATTAAAGCATCCGGTTGAGATAGGGCAGCACGTTGCTCCCGGCTCTCGGGCCACTGGGGATACATGATGAGGCGAGGGATGTTGCGCTCCAGGCTCCCATTCTTTCCCAGTGAGCGGGTTTACATGCACACATTATGCCAGATAATAGATCATAATGTGGTTAATGTCTTCTTCGTGATAGGCTGTTTTAAAAGCGCCATCTTATTCTGCTTCTTGACAATGTATACATGAAAAAAAACAGTACAGTCGAAAGGAAAACAGTGTATTCTAAAGCTCATACAGACCACTAATCCCAAATGAATGGGATCAAGTGTATGCCTGTATCCTTGTTAAGCTACAGGCAAAGTAGAGATGAGAGTTCATCCTGGTTATTGTAAATGGAATGGAATGTTTTTATACATGTGCCAACGGAAAATAGGAATTAACTGAGTATCCCAAATAATAAGAGCATGGCGTGCATGTAAACACGGAGATGGAGGTTGTGTGGGTGCGCATGAGCTTTAATGTGAGAGCGAAGGAGACTGGAGAAGCAAACAGATGTGACAGAGGTGACAGAGATAAGGATGAATATTGTTACGCTCCAACCAGTCCATTGCCTGGCCACATACCACTGCAGACATGTTGTGTACTTCAATTTGAGCAGTCAAGAACATTTGAATTTGTGAAGTGTTGAAAATTAGAAAAGAATATTTTCCCATATCTATCAAAAAGTCAACTTTTCATTAATTGAGTAAAAGTGATTGTTTTGACATGCTCCAATCCATATCCGCTAGGTTTGCTTTTTCCCAGACGCCATTATGTTCAGAGTTTTAATGGAATAATTGAATGGAGACATTTGCAGAGTATTTTTTTTCTGTGTTTTTCAGCTGTAAGATAATAAGAATAGTTTATGTGACATCAATTTACATTGTTTATGAGGGAAGATTTTGAGGCATATTTGTTTTTGGTATATTGTTTTTGTCACACACCTCCCTATGAACAGCCACTATTATTGGTGTTCCCAGTTATCCATCATGATTTCATTCATTCACTTGCTGTCATGCTTATAATGACTGTGTCATCCTTTTCAAGAAATAACTTTGGCAATAAAGAGAGTCAGAAATAAGCGACGGTTGACTCTTCTCAAAGTGAAGTATTGCTTTAAGATCATCTTCCCAGTGTTATTCTATACCTAAGAGATAACTGAGCCCAACTTTTCAACACTGATCTGTTAATAACAGTTGAGGAAGTTATATCAATATTCTTTACTTAGTGTTTTAAACAACCATGTGCAGCCATCAGTTTGCCTCCAGACTACTTCAATGTTTCACTTACTGTAATACAGTAGCTTTGATCTCAACTGGCCTAATCGAAGCTAGAAAGGTCAAAGTCACTCATCTAAAGCACCTGCTCCCAGCAGCGCCATTCACAGCCTCTCCAGTTTGTCCCCTGCCAAAAGATTACCACCCATTTCCTGTTTAATTACCTATATCAACACGCCGCTAAATCAAATCTCCTAAGGAAATGATGAGCTGCACTGCTTTTCATACTGCTGCCTTTTCTCCATCTGTGAAATTCCTTAGATAAGAGGCATATTTTTACCCCGTCCAAAGATCAGGCTCTTCAGGCTTAGGAGTCCATTCAGAATGCACTCCTTTCATAACGCTTGTCAGGAAATGAAAGCAAAATGAAAAGCAATGCTCTTACTGTCTGACCATGTGACCGGCTTTTTATGCCTCAGATAAACAACCTCAGCGTTATGCGTGGCTCTCTCAATTTTTCAAATCCCGCTTCATCCCCGAGCAAGAATTCCATTCGTAGGGCTGTGACATTTTTTATGTGATTTATTCCATTGTCCTGAGTCCCCCGGCCATGGCTGAACCTCCGCCCCATCCCCTTGCCATCAGCTCTGACAATCCCGGCCTTTGTTTTTGCAATGAGAAGCAGCATTCTTTCAGAGGGATGACCTCCTCTGTCCCTACAGGGGCTGGCACCGAAGACGCGACCCTACCCGAGGATTGGATAGCACCCACCGGACGTTGTGACCAAGTCAGATGTTTGTCACCCCGATGCTTCGGCTCGTATGTAGGCAAAACACTTTCTCCTTCCCCAGGAACAGAACTTGATGGATTCCTACGATCAGGATAGCTGAACCATCAAGGCCCATCACCATCACCATTAACACAGCACAGCAGGATTAGACTCTGTGACAATGGATCATCATTCATTTCTGTGAGTACAAAAATTAGATTATTGTTGTTATTACTATTGAATTAACGGCATATCTTGGTCTATATCGGGGGATCGGTGCTCAACGTCATGTCAGTAATGTCAAGCTATGGTCTAACTGCAGGATGAACCACAGATTTTAACCCTCTCTTGGTTTTTTCTTCTGCATTTCACACCATGCTCACAATTAACAGAAAAGAAACAGGCAATACAAAGCCTCTGAAGCACCTGAAGCAGAGAGGCTGCAACGAAAGGTACTGAGGTGAATACCTATTTCAGAGAGACTCAGGCCTAAAATCCCAGGGCACCTGAATATAAGAATTCCAATCCAGCCATACACCTTCGGCACAACTTTCCCATCTCAAACCAATGGCAGCGGCTCATGCAATCGCGCCACCATTGCATCAAAATACATTGAAACTGAAACGGTGATACATCAGATTACCAGATTACAGATAACAGCTGTCTATCGTGGCTAGAAGGACACACAGGTCACCATTAGGATTGAAAGAATTAATGACACTCGACTGGATTCAGATAGCGGAAATGAGGATTTAATGGATAAAAATAACAGCACACTGTTACCCCAAGTTCCCGCTAAGCTTCTTTTTTTTTGCAGTGAATCTATTTGCACCCCAAAAGTGATGTTTCTGTCACTCTAGTAATATCCGTGAAGTGAGGCATGGTACTCATAACACCTGCCTGGAGGACTGCTGGATGCGCACAGAACTACGTTGCAGCAACGAGGATGTGCCATGGAAATGATTTGCAGTTTCAAAAGCTGTGTGTTGGAAGTGGGAATGTGCACAACGTGGCTGAATGGTCACAAGGTCAGGTACGGACCTTTGTTGTGCGCGACGCTCTCCGGGATCGTTGCCCTTAAACACGAGGAGCTTTCATCAGCTTTGCCTTCAGCTCGTCTCTACCTCGTAGCCCCTACCCAACCCCCGTCATTAGCGCAGGCAACATTAGTACGGATTTCCCACTTGAGACGGGGTTTAAAAGATGCTGTCTGAGAGGTGTGATATCAGAGGAGGCCTATTTATAGTTTTGGTGAGCGGCGCCGTACATTTTAAACACATGCTAAGAAGCTTTCGATCTTTTTAGGCGCCAACTGAGGCTGGTACCACGTTCCTTCTTTTCCCTCCACTCCTCGCTCTTTGATCCAGTCAAGGTCAATCATTATGTAGCACTGGTTTGTCTGATGTGCTGGAGCCGAGTCAGTCTCCATCCCTATCGCCTTATCACCAAGTGCACATGCATACCTAGAGAGATTGGTTATTTTGGGCTGTTATTTTTGAAGCTCTCATGCCCAGCGATATAACACCATGCAATACCATTATAAATGGCACATCAACAGAATGACACGCTTCATGCAGCATCTGCTGCAAAAGCAAGCACAGTCAAAGTATTGTACATGAATATATACAGGTATACTGTATATTCTAAACTCAAATATTTCTAAATGTTGTGGGAATGATGTTTAATAGTGTATATGTCAGTTTTGTGTCATTTGGGGGAATTTCAAGTAAAAAATATGTCAAGTATTTGTGATTTTAGTGCCCTGTGGTTGCAGAAAATGTTGATTGGTATTTTGACAGCTAAATTGACTTGAGGTAATATAGCTTCAAGGGAAAGTGCTGTATTCTCTGGATGGATCAAAAATAATTCATGAACTTACTATGTATAAGATAAAAATACAAATAAATGTGCAAAGCAATTTCCATCTGGAAAAGCTCATCTTATCTTATGTATCTTGCCCATCATTCCATTTTGTGAGGTGGGAATATGGCTCCAAGATTGGAGGGTAAAAATCAATCTTATCCATTTCAATTGGATGTTGGGGTGTTCATCCAGACCCCATGCAGGCAGGCCTTCAGTATTAAGTGATGTGTATGGCCACAGCCTATTTGACACATGGCATAGGTAATGCACTGTGGCCAAGCCTGCGGGAAAATAACCTATTGCCTTAAAGAACACTGTGGCTTCCGGTAAATTTCACTTCTCACAAAAAAAAGCTGTGTAATTCATCACCCAGCAGGCAAATGAACCACGCTGGCATTTCAGTTCATTCACTTTTCACTTTGTCACCTTTGGCCTCCCATAATGTTTCTGAGGTGGTATAGCGCAGAATCCAAAAGGCAATGCTGAACAAGACAGATTACTGTACAAAGGTAGGTCAGCCCTGAAGCTGGGTGAGCGAGAGTACACACTGCTCTTCTGATTCCCAGTTAATCAATGACGTTGAGGCTGTGATTTATGAGACTCCTGTCTGTATTTGTGCATTCACAGCTGATGGAGTTTGATTAAAAGACCTGCATGAGTGGTCATCCCAGGCAGCTTCATTGGAGCTATTTCTACATGTAGCAGTGTGACCCCAGTGGTGCTCATGAGTATGTTTTCTTTTCTCAACCTCGGGTGGAGGTTCGGGCCCTGTCCACATTTGTGTTGTGCGTGTGTTCCCATATAGTAAATACATGGACCAGTGAACGCCAATCTGCAAATTTCAAATTTCTCTCAAATTCACTCATGTGGATCACATACCTCTCTCTGTCAATCTCTGTTTTCTTCCAGAGTTTTGTCGTGGTAGGCCTAATTAAGTTAAAACGCTCCCCGGAATGATGAAGGCAGACCACCCATCAAAAATATCACTTTAAAAATATCATTTTAAATGATGGCTGGGTGGTTTTCTGCACTACAAATTGATAGTTTGGATTTACACTGGTTAACGATGATATGTTATGTATAAGGTCCTGTGCCGTGTCAAGGAAAACGAGGGTCCTCACTCAGTTTGAAGTGTTGTTCAATCAAAAGTCAAAGTTCGACTTCGACTTTGAAGGGTTGCTCAGAAGAGAATAGTGAAGACAACATTATATATGATATGAACAGAGAGGCATACAGGAGGGGCCCCTGGGGTACATCAGTGGAGATTCATCAAAGAATAAGACTTTGTCTGTATAGTCTGACAGTAGGGCTCTATCAGTGTTCTGCCCTTGAGGCATCCTGAGACTAGTTTGACCCGGTCATAAAAAAGACACAGCAATAGAATAAGACACAGCTGTACGGTTTGAGGTTTCCTGATATGAAGTAATCTGTGGTATGTTAGAATAGGCAGAATGACGTCAACTTCGGCTCCCTATGATGGCTTTCAATTGTAACTAATTTATTTAGGGTGAACTATGATCAGCAATTAACTATTGTTAATCGATAACTAACATTAGCTAGTTAAGTTTTGTTAACGAACTTCAGCTGCCCAAGTCATTACATTACATTACATGACAGTCATTTAGTCAATGTCCTTTTTTACCACAAAGTCTAACAGTGATGATTAGATCCTTGGTTAGGTAACGTTAGAAAGAGTTTCTCTTAACTAGTCTTTCACTTTTCGACAAACATTTTGATCAACTTAATATTGTTCAGTGAGAAAATACAAATCAATTGACATAATCCTGACTCTTGATTAGAGAGTTAGTAAAGTTTTATTATGTATCCACAGGCTATACCACGTTTAAAGCTGATAGATTAAAACCAATATTTGTGCAGCCTCCTGTAGTTCATACAGTGAGAAATCCCCAAAATACCATTTGAGCAGCATTTAACTGTATTTGAGAGGGAATCATTGATGAGGCCTGTGTATGGCATTTTCCCCCAAATCAACGGGAAAGTATTTTCCTATGCTTACAAGTGAAATAACATTCTGTAATCTTGCCTACCAATTGCAATCCATTAAATATGTGTGGCAGTTTCCCATTTATTTCCCACAAACAGCCTAATCTAATCTGTGGCTACATGGGTAATAAAATTCCTCAAATCTTCAGGTGTGGAAACCAGTTATCTTAAGAGTGGCATGTCTGTGATACTGCTACAAGGAGCAGAGATGAAGACATGAAGTAAAAAGACACAGTATAGAGATGAAAAGGGCAATTAGATCCATAGATAGATATTCATCTAAACCATCAGACCAAACCACCATTATTCTAGCATTCACAATGAACCTGAGATTAAATGTTAAGAAAAGGGAGAGAGAGAGATTTACCTTGTTTTAACAATGTGGCAGCGTGATTACACCTCTAGAAGTTGGGAAAACTGAACCTCAGTCTATGTTCAATCTAAGTATTGCACCATACTAAAGCAAAGTACTGTTAGATGCTGCCTGTTACTCTAAGTCACTTATAAAGCAATCCACAAGATATCAAGAAAACTGGTCATGATGGTTATAGTATTAAATATGTCCCACAGTGAATTGTTATGTTCCAGCTGGCATGCTGACTCATTGGGTTTGATTGACAGCAGTAATTGTGTTTGATCGCAGCGTACCGATGGGAGTTCCCTATGGCTGGTGGGCTGTGATTGGGCCGGCTCTCCGCTGCATTATATTTACAGGAACCCTCCAGTTTCCACCTCATTCCAAAGCCTCAGTTGCACCTATTGTTCCGTGCACGGCGTTAGATAGCACAAGGGATTCAGTGTGAAGGTAAATGGTAAATGGAGAGTACATCCTGTTAACTCAGTATTCTACTCAGTTCTTTTCTTCCACCCCATGTCACAGTACTGCCTGGCCTGATGTTATTTCCGCCAAGAGAGCATTCACCTTAAAATGAGGATGCAAAATGGCGCGAGGGAGTCATTATTTATGTCGACATGCATGTCAATATCAATGACGTGCTGTTGAAACATGACCCTATTAAACCTATCCCGATGTGATAATTACTTAGCACCACCTTTGATCTCACAGACTGGGGTTGATCCACTTTAATCAAGGATTAATTACATCTAAAGAGCTGTGATTAACGAGCAGAGGATCTGTCTCATGAAGAGACTCGCAAAGAGAGGGGAAGCAAAAGGACTGAGGGTGGCTTGTCGGGGTTTGCATTGTTCTGGACAGAGACGTCTGCGGTGTAGATGGAAGGCCGGTGGTACTGCTGAAATACATGCTGATCAAATGGACAATCTCTGACCTGCACACAAGCAAGCACACATGCATTTACACTGTGTGGTCGATGAATGTGTCTGCCATCAGAGTTTCTGTTCAGGAAACCTTGCAATTTCCATCTGTCTGCCGTGAAAGCTTGTATGGCCAGCCTGAACGTAAGCCAGGCCAGGTAGACACTCCGTGGCTTCCATACTGTTAAGGAAATAACCCAAAAGAAACTTGCTAATGGGATTGCTGCCACATGATGGCAAACGAACACAAATAGCCATAGATGAGGCAAATGTATTTACAGCCAAGGTAACATCTGTGTGAGCCCCATAGATTCTGTCAGTCCATCCTGTGTTCAGAGAAACACCAAGGCCCACACTCATAAAGCCTCCAAGAGTAAAAATATTGACCACCAGCCGGGTCACATGACCAACAGAACATCTCACAACGAAATTGGCTTCACATCAACATTGCTATGCTGAGAGGCTTGACACACGCTGTCAAACACATTGTAATCCTCACTGCTCTGTTACCTCTCTGCAGGGATGATGGACCATGCTAAACGTCTCCATGCAGATCCTGAGGTGTCTGCCATTCCCGTGACCACATGTGTTAGCTGTAAACATGGGTAAGACCTTATAGCACTTTGTACCTCTTATTTTTTTTACTGAACTGAAATTTTTACTGAACCCACGCAAGAGTGAATCCTGACCTCCCTGTCTGTGTCAACTGTTCACAGGCAGGAAAGAGCCTGATTTAATATGAACTGACCCTTTCAACCGCGCTATAGCCTTCCTTAAAGCACCGGCACAAACTGAGGAATGCTTTCTGTACTATTTCAGTGTGCTTTTAAAAGAGACAAATAGAAAGCTCGGAGCTTTTCTGGTGTACAGCACCTCCAGCGGGCTGAGATGTTTTTTTTTACAAAATGCCTCCTTGTAGTATGTGCCTTGCAGCTATGCAGATCCTCAATAGAAGGCCACCTCCTGGAGTACTTCACAATATAATTCACATAGCAATCACAGTGATGGGCCATTACATTAGGAAGCTCAGTGACCCGGCTCCTCCATTCACTGACTAAGACAGCATGCTAAATATAACTCTAAAAAGTGAATGGTTCCTCTCAAAGAGACAAGACTAAGTGAAGTCTTATATAAGAAACACTTTGAATTGCACCTGCTAGCTGTCATCCACCGATGATGACAACAACAAAAACAATAATAATAATAATAATATAAAATTAGATTTTACAGCACTCTTCAAAAGCAAATTTACAAATTTTAAATGAAGAAAGTAAACTAAATACATACACAATGACTACAATAGTA
>OOFE01012958.1:0-31005 GCA_900323365.1 Monocentris japonica | reverse complement strand
TGAGAAAAAAAAAAGAGAGAGAGAGAGAGAGAGAGAGAGAGAGAGAGAGAGAGAGAGAGAGCAGCCACTCCAGCCTATGGCAGGAAAACTTCAGAGAGTCAGACTACTGGGCAGATCTGCAAGTGGTCACTCAACCATGGGATTAAAAAGCATTTGTACCAAGCCGTGTACCAAAGCACCCCAATCATGCTCTTTCTAGCCGTTCCGGAGAACAGAAAAGACAAATGTTAGGTGCCTGGATTGATATTGCCTGTGTAAAACACTTTGTGGGGTTACAGGGTTTTTCTCGATGCCAGCAACAATGAAAGCATTTCAGTGCTCTCTTGCAGAAAAACATAATGAGCTAGCCTAAAAGGGTTTCTGTGTTCTGGTTAAGGTGCAAAACCGACTGTCACTACTGCTTATTCGATTCATGTCTGACTGTAATGGCAAACATGCAATCAAGTGTAGGGCGTGTTTTCTAGAGAGGTTCCCTTCACACTTTTAATGCCTCCAAGGCAACAACAAGCAGGTTTCTGACAGGTCATGCTTGTATTCATAGGAATCTCCCGCGTGTACAGAGGCTTGATTAGCAGAGGTATCTCTATTATCTCTACCGACTAAGGCATCTCTATTGTAGGTGCCAAGAGGTTGCCGGTGAAAAACCTTTTGATTTTCCTGGTCTTCCAAGTTCACCAGAGCACCACAGCGCCCTGCCTGTCTTTGTTTTGATGGGCAATGATGAAAGCACAGGTGGATGCGAGAAAACCGTGCAGAGCTCCCCTCCCTCGGCTGCTGTGGACTCCTCGTCTGTGGTTTCCCATTAGCACAGGAGTGGAGGTTTGCAGTCTGGCTTCTGGGCTCAGCGGGTCAGGGCTCACAAAGCTCTGTTTGTTCCCTGGCCTGCAGGGCTCCCAGGGTAAGCTTGGCTCCAGAGGGGAGACAAACAAAAAGGCGCCACTGTCTCACACACTGAAGCTGCTCTTCCAGCACATTCATCTTTTCTACTCAACGGGGGTACATTTCTCTTCTAAGGAGAGGAATGGCAAAAGGAAACAAGTTTTCTAGAAACAGGGCCCGAGGATAACAAAAGTGCTGTTGTTCTGAGCAATGTATTTTTTCTTCAGTTTAAATGCCATTTTTGAGCTGTTGCTTGTGGTGATATATTTTTCTTTCTGCTTTGAGTTTTTCTTCTCCTTTTGTGGAGCTTTCGAGTCAGAACATTTGTCTTCTGTTGCTGTGCCAACATATTCTGAGTGCATCACTAGGAAACTACTGACAGCAACAGGCATGTAGTATGTCACATTTAACTTTCAATTACATTTACAAACCTTATAGATTATATATGTCCTGTTGAACTTCAGCTGGTGCAACTAAGATACAATGAGGTCTGAAATCCTCAATTAATAATTCCATGGTACCTCTTACTTTCATATACACTGTCTGACTGTGATTTCTAAAGATGAAATAAAGTGCAGCCTACTCTTACACCCGCTGTCAGGTCAGACATTCAATGTGGTGCTGCAATCTGCAGTCCAAGTATAACTCCATTATTGAGGAGACTTTAAAATGGGAGCTGTGTGACACACAGCGGGTTGATTTAGTTTAATGACCATGACAGTGACAGCGCTGTGATGGAAATTGGACTCCCCCTGCAAATTTACATCACTTCAGGGTACTTGGGGCTCTTTTAGCGGCTGCACTCCAGAGCACGAGCCATCAGGAGGTCCTGGATATGTCATGCTTGTCACCTTCCTTTAAGTGCATCTGCAGACGTGGGAGAGGGATTAATATTATATAGCCTACGGAGGCACAGAGACCGTCTTATCAGCACCGCAGATGTGATAAGCACCTCTACCCCCATGA
The DNA here is from genome assembly GCA_900323365.1 of Monocentris japonica. Lineage (NCBI taxonomy): Eukaryota > Metazoa > Chordata > Actinopteri > Trachichthyiformes > Monocentridae > Monocentris > Monocentris japonica. Next base: position 29,160 of record OOFE01012958.1, on the reverse strand, counting down.
AAAACCAGCAAAGATCTCCAAGCAAAGAGACAAGCATCTCTTTGTGTTGTTTCCTCACACTGCTTCTAGAGTTTCAATGCAGCTTTAGTGGCAGATATGGTGCAATTTCACATCTGTTGTAATTTGATGTGCCCAGATCACCCTCTGTGAAATCGTCTTGATCGCAACGTGGCTCCTTTCAATTATTTAGAAAGTTGGCATATGGCTTTAGAGATAGTAATCTGATTTCTTTTGATTTTGAAACATTCAGAATATCCTACACCATAAGCCCCCAATACGTGCAGTGCAGAAAAAAAAAGTCCTGGCTCTGTGATCATGTTATCTGGTTGCTTGGCATCCATACTCTTCCCTCTATTTTTTGGTTTTTGTTTTTATTTTTATGTATTTATTTTATTAAAATGCCACTTTTATGGAAATGTTTTCCACCGTATGCCGTGACACTCATCTCACATTAGTTCACATCAATGCAGATGTCAGTGTGCACAAATTACATTGCCCTCAAACTGATCCAGGACTGTGAATGGTGATTGCTGTCACTTCTGTTTTTATCAGAAAAGGACCCAGTGGGACCATGGAAACAACATGTGACACAATACATTCATCTACATCAAAGCCATCACATACTGTGATTAGAATTTATTGAAGACTGTTCAGTCACAAAAGGTACATGATGTTTTTCAAGCATCTGTGGCGCCTCTGCATTCAGTCCCATACGTTCCTCTAAATACAGTGCATTAAGCCTTGGCATATCATAATGTAAAAATATGAATGCTTTCATTTGGAAATCTAAATCTACAATGGGAATACTGCATTTCTTTTCTTTTTAAGAACTCGTGCATGTCTACAAAGGGAATGTACCTGGTTTCCTCAGGAGTCTTAGTTGCCATATTCTCTGTGTTTCGTGCTAACAGGCATAGATTGCTGGCAGCAGGAAGTATTTACAACCAAATAGAAACCTACGAAATAAGTATCTGCATAAAAATAGGCCTACGTTGCTTGTGGAACTGAAAGTTTAGAGACCTTTGGCGTCTTTGGAAGAAAATGTTATGTTGTTTCATGAATGCAATGTGCTTTCTCACACAACACCTAATATGCGAGCCACCCACCAGCGGCAAGGCAAAATCATTCGGCAAGCTACCTGGCATCCTCTGTGGTTGTAAGGCCAAGGCCAGTGGCCGCCCAGGGGCTGACATACTCTCTGACAGTGGGTGTAGCTGCGTCGGCATTCTGAGCAGCAGATCCCCAGGTGGTCTAGCATGGGGTCAAAGGTCATGGCACCTTCCTCTCCCACCTCTCCCCTGCGCTGAAGGTTGGGAGCAGCATTAATTTTGTACACTGATGTTTTTTTTTGTTTTTTTCAATGCTTAATTCAGATACATTTGAAATGACACCGTTATAATCCTCCCAAACATGTGACTCCAGGTCCCTTAAGCAAAGTGAATTTTTATGACCGGTGGGAAAAACATTTTTCACTTCAGTTCACAAGCTCATAAACATGGAATGGCAGCTATCGCCCCAGTGACCTGTATTTACAGCTACCAATATCACACCTACTCAACAGCAGCACCACACGCCTACAGTTGACTAAATTTAGGTTAGCAAATTTCCAATCTTGTCCTTATCTCATATGACTTTTAATAGTTCATCTTCCATCCAGCAGCTCTGACAACCTTGTTTATTGCAAACAGTCAGTACTCACGTGATAAGGGTTTTCTGGATTATACGCTGACCCCGCGGTCGACTCCGCCACCTCCTCTTCTTCCTCAACTCTGGAGGTGTCATCCTCTGAATGACTCACCACGTTCCTCTCCTCAGCAGCTGCCTCAAACTCCTCCATGTTAAACTGCCGTTTGGCTCGCCGTGTGTCTCTTTTTCTCCTCTCCCCATCTGTTACAGCAGCCACAGGAGGCATGGGTATTGGGTCAACATTCGCAAGACGCCACACATGTCCTCAGAGCTCAATCCTACATAGCGAGGACTGTCTCAGTTGTCCTGAATAATTGAATTAGCTGCAGTGATATCAAGTCTTGCATATTTCAAGATCATTCTTTTTTAATGCCAGACCGGAGCCTTTTTTGTGTAAGTCTCCAAATGTGGTGTATGTTCAAGATGTTCATATGTGTCGCTAGCTTCTCAGACAAGGCTGTAAACTGCAAAAGTGTGTAAATATCATTGAAATATAGAGGGGTACTCGATGGCATGTGCTCAAGTTTAGAACATTGAACATTTTTAAAAATTGAAAAGGTACAATCATTGAAATAGAACACATGCTGTACTGATATCAGGCAAGCCTCCCTTGATGGTGTGAATCAATGTATAGGGCAACCTTTAGGATAGGTGGGTTGGAGCCAGTAAATGGGCAGGTCCCCACAGAGGCCCAGGATTTTGTTGCTCAGGAAACTGGTGTCCTTCAGTGGCTGGTCCGCTGCCACCCAAATCAGAAACTCCTCATCAAACTTCACTGGCATGATTTCATCTGTCTGATCGGATCAAAGATGCTTCAAATGTCAGTTGTATTTTTTTTTCATTTATTTTGCATCATTCTTGACTATTATTTTCCTGAGTTATTCAGACAGAAACATTTACAAGGTGTAGAGAAAGCAGAAAACGGTACCAGGTCAAACATCAACGACTCTTTGTTGTGAGCTCCCATGTCTGGAAGGTTGGCTTTGATTTGGGATTTTATATAGCACTTCTCTCCTCCAAAGAAGCGGATTCCAGTGATTCCCTGCATGAAATCACAGAGATGCCATGTTTACACTCACAACTTTGCTACTTTGCTAAGCACACGCCAAGTCCTCGTTGAACTACTTTGGGAAGAGAAAACAAGGACAGCTCACAATCTGAAAGTCGTGAATCTCCACAGCCTCTTCGTCTCCGCTCCCAGTTCTGAACCTCTCCAGGTTGTTATCAGAATCGATTTCCATGGAACCCTCCTTCACCTTCCCATTGATGCTCATGCTGTAATGAACATTATAAACCTGGTGGAATTCAACATAGCATATTAGTGAGATACAGGAAAGCAATCTTCACATTGGCCAGGCCCTTCTTCTGCACACTAGAATTTTTTTGGTTTCTCATAAAGAACTGGTGTGTAGTCCAAGCACACACAGGATCTGAATGGAGCACCACAGAGGATACCATTACAGACCTTGACACGGGTGTTTGCCCTACATGTGAGTTCATTATGGCACAAATAAATATTCCCCTCTCTCTGATGAGATAGGCCAGTGTTACCTGAGCAAGTTATTCACATGGAGTTCGTCGACAGAATGAAAACGTGTGCTATTTCCAGATCTGTAAATATGTTTTTGATAGGGCAAATAGGGAAAATATCCCTTATGATCAGCCTGTGAATAAAAAAAAAGCTTTTGATGCACAAAATCACAGATTGGCAGGTGATCCTGAGAGGATTATTTAGCCCACTTTAGCCCAACGTCAGGTAGTTTGCTTAGACCCAGCTGCACTGAAAGTAGCCTAGAGGTATGCAGTTTTAGGTATCCCATCACAACATATGCTGTATTTAGTAAAGTATAGCAAAGACTTACATTTTTGTCACTGACTTTCCACAGGTAGAGAGCAGCAATGGAGGCACACAACATCAATACTGCCCCAACAGTAAGCGCCGCAGCTCCAAATCTCAGGAGGCGACCGACTGCAGAGGTTGGCGTGGTCGTCGTGCTGTACGCCTTCACAAAGGAGCAAAGGAGCAAAGTAAGAAACAAGGATAACTGCCACTTTCTTATGAAGTTTTAGATCTTAAAAAAAGCCTACTTCCTAATCTAGATCTCGTGAATGCCTGCGTTATATTTCTAAATTAAGTGGGAATCTTACCGGCGGCATACTGTGCTCAAAACAACCCGCTCCCTCTGAGGCATTCTGGACTTTCTCTGAAGTCTCTCCCATGGTGTCCTCATGAAGCCGATATTCCTCCACTGTTGATTCTCTTTCAGGTTGCCCACCAGAAGCCCATTTGACGTTTGGGTGTGAGTGACGTGCAGCTGACTGGAAACTAAATTCTTCAGCTTAACTGTAGGTCCGTGTATTTTTGATGCAGGCTTGATCCACCACTGTCTCAACAGAGATTTCCTGATAATGTCACGTTACAGGCAGTGATGCCGTGGTAAGTGGAAAAGGTGGTTGTCTGTGACCTGCAGCCATACATTCACCAATAGTTATGTTGTCAGACAAGCATTCATTTGTGCTTTTTCCTAAAAATACACCAGTTTTTATTTATACCACCTAGTTTATACGCTGAATTTACATCCTGCAGATTAATGTCAGCCTAAGTGGATGGGTTTCCCTCCACTTCATCTCTGGTTACAGGTGTGAATGGGATTGATCTCCAGAACAAATTGCACTAAAGGTAGCCATACTTATATATGGCTTGTATATGTATAAACTTGTATATAAGTGTGTCTGCCTACGTGCACACATTCCTGCAATTTATAGCTGCTGTTTGTGGACGCACTGACATGCAGGCAGACACATTAACACACACACACACACACACACGCAGCCCTTGTCTGATTATGCATCTTCTGATTTGACAACAGGAGGGACGTGATCTCCCGGTCGAGGTTACTTGCCCCTTATCATAACTTAACAAGAAGGTGAGCGCGGTGCAAAAGAGCTTGGAGTATACCCTGCCGCCGTTGCTTGGAAACAGATTGAACCAGTTTTTTGGGGGGGGATAATTGGTAAGCTGCGAGGCAATCAGAAAGGTGTAGGGTTTTCTTTGACCCTCGAAAGATATGCGATTGTAAGAGCATTTGATCAGCTTTGCAGAATTTACAGCACTGCAATTACATTGTTTTGTACCTTGTAAAGAATATGACATTGGCTTATGTTTCTCATCATTTCAGGTGCGATAGCTGTCAGACCACATAGTATTTACTGTGGTTTATAAGCCCTTAAGGCAAATTAAATGTGTTCAGCTGGCTAATTGAGGTTATTCTGTGTGCTTTATGAGGATTTTCTGAGCACAATAGGTTGTCCTCTGCCCGTAACATTTCAGTTAAGAGTCCTGTGAACCCAGACAGCTCATTTGTGAAACTGTCATTGTATGCTATACCCTATTTTAACAGCAGAACAATATTTTGCTTTTGAATATTTATTTGTGCAACAATGTGACAAAATCTACCACAAACATGGTAATTGATTGTTTTCCACTTGAGAAAGGCCTCTTTCAGCCTAAATGTCCATAGGTCATGCCCGTTAAATAGTAACACATGCTCTTGAAAATTCATAATAAAATTCTTCTTTACATTGAATCATTAAGAAAAATATATTATTAATATACAAAATCTTGCATATTACACATAATACAATGACCAGTCAAACATGAGCCTATATAAGAGACAATAGACATACAAAACACTGTAACAATCCAACATGGAGTTAACTAACATGAAAGGACTATACAGTATAAAGTTGAATTCCCTTTTGATCATTCATTTAAGTTCTATTAGGAGTGTGAATACTCTGGAATGGATATCTCATCGGTTTCCTGTATTCTGGCCGGTGTCAGTGGACCAACGAGTATATAATCAAATTCCTGGTGTTGAACTTTTTCATACACACTTTGCAGACCGTTGGTTTTGGGTAAGTGAGCTGGATAATAATTGTCCCTCCTGGTGTCCCGCGGAAGGGAGGCTGTTTTGGAGAACGTCGACAGATGCGGTGCGACGGCCAGGCTCGTGTTGGGCCTCGTAGCCGATGGGCTCCAGCATCGATCGGAGTGGCCCAGGACCTTGCACTCACTCGTACATGCCCAAAGACCTGCGGGGGAACAGCGGTGCTATCAGAATGCAGTGTGATAAAAATATGCCGGGCCACCTGGTCAAGGGTGTCTGCTGTGGAAAGACCCCCAGGGGACCTATAAAGATATATAGATTACAATACATTATATATTTATCATTATAGCTTCCTTGGCCCCAGTGACCCCCGAGTCATGTGTCTCAGAAGATCTATTTTTATGACATTTACCCCTGTGTGCTCTTGCTATGAGCTATGACTGACTATATTGTATTTGACTCTATATTGTATTAATTTATTATTTATTTTTGCGCCACTCACTGTTTGTTGGTGGGGAGTCTTTTTTGTGCATGTCTCCACTGATGTCAGAGTCACTGTCATTGAAGTCACTGTCTCCTTTGCCACTGTCCTTCCCACTGATCTGGGGATCTCTTGCTGAGATTGTTGTGAATGAATTACCCTTCCATATCGTTATTGGCCTGACGGTTTCTTTTCCATATCCTGGTAGCGTAGAGTAACCCTGCAAGAATACAAACACATCAGCTCAAGATTTTGAGTCAAGATGCAAAAGGTAAAACAACAAAACCAGTATCTGGCAATCTTTAAATCAGTCAAACATAATTACTTACCTTCAATTTACCCTCCACCATCCTGCTGTTGGACTCAAAGATGCTTGCTGTCTGTCTGCCATCTTCACAGCCTGTCTCTATTGTGTTGCTGCTGGCAAATGGGGATTTCTCTGGAAATGGATGGACATCAAACACTTTGCCTTTGTGGTTGGTAATCAATGAATCAATATGACCACTTTCCACTTTCTCCACATTTGGCATGTCTTCTTTTTCATTGCATCCCCCCTCCCTCTTTTCTCTTTTTCGACGACTGCAAGTGGTTGTGATGAGAATGATGGCCAGTAAGAGGAGAGAGCAGCTCCCTGCCAGGACAATGATTATGGCTATGGACATGTCCCATTCAAAGAGCTCATCGCTGTCATTTTGAGCCATGGAAGGCATGCTAGGCAGAGTGCCTTCTATGAAACTGAAATGTATAATGGCTGTGGAGGTCAGAGCTGGTGATCCATTGTCACTGACTGAGACTGTGACTTTGACAATGTCTGTCAGATCGTATGTCAGCTGGCGACTCACATGCACCTTCCCCGTGGCTTTGTTGATAGAGAAGCCCAGGTGTCCCCCCTCAGTGATTTTGTAGGACAGCTGAGCATTTATGCCTTCATCAGCATCTGTGGCCTTTATCTGGGTTACCACATAACCCACAGGTGCATCTTTGGGTAGGAAAAGCTCAGCAGATCCCTTGTAAAGAACTGGCTCTATGATGGAAGGATGGTTGTCATTCTGATCAACTATTTTTAGCCTGATGACAGCACTGCTCTGCAGCTGTGGTGACCCCCCATCACTCGCTTGGATGTGTATCTCCAGCTGTTTCATGACTTCATAGTTAAAACTTGTCAGTGCATATATTGCGCCAGACACTGAATTGAGTGATACAAACATGTTCACGGGCGACCCCATGATAACACCGTCTAAAAGTCTGTAAGTAATTTTGCCATTGCTTCCCAAATCTGCGTCATTGGCCTCAACTGTGGTGATGTACGCGCCCGGTGCATTGTTCTCAACCACGGAAACTTCGTAGACAGATTTACCGAAGTGAGGGGCGTTGTCATTTTCGTCGCTCAGCCTAACGGTGTACTGTGTGATCTTTCTCAGCGGAGGTGACCCGAAATCCTCCGCCATCACGGTCAAGTTGTACTCGCTCGTTTTCTCCCTGTCCAGGACTGCTGCTGTGACTATCATGTAGCTGTCTTCGTACGCCTGCTGAAGTTTGAAATGGTCGTGGCCGTACAGCGTGCAGTGGACCTGGCTGTTGACGCCCGAGTCCCTGTCCAAGGTGCTGATCAGCGCCACTAGGCTGTCCTTCTCCGCGGCCTCGCTGATGTACGCGGTGCCTGTCATGGTGGAGGTCATCGGGGTGATGCTGATCTCCGGGGCATTGTCATTGACGTCTTTGACGTGAATTATGATTTTGCAGACGGAGGGGGTCGGGTTGGGTCCCAGATCGGTCCCCTGCACGTCTAGCTCGTAGGTTTTTTTGTCCTCGAAATCCACTGGGCTCTTGAGCGTCAGGCGCCCCGATTTATTATCCACTTGGAAAAGTTCTCGGGTCTCGAGAGAAACCTGTTTTCCGAAACCGTACACGACCTCTCCGTTTAAACCCTCATCAGCATCAATTGCATTCAAGTCCAATATAACTGTGCCGACCGGGGCGTCCTCTGGCAAACTAACTGAGAAACTATTCTGGTCGAAAATGGGACTATTGTCGTTGAAGTCGGTCACTTTGATAGTTATCTTTGTTGACCCCGATCTATATGGGTTGCCGCCGTCTGTGGCAACCAGCTCCACCGTGTATGATGACTGAGTCTCCCTGTCTAGCTCTTTCATTAGCACCAATTCCGCATATTTAACCCCATCCGCTCTCAGGAGCACATCAATGGAAAAATGACTGTTGACAGAAATTTGATAGCTTTGTATGTAGTTTGAGCCCACGTCGGCGTCCACGGCTGGGTCTAAAGGAATACGGGACCCCACTGCTGCATTCTCAGAGATCTCCACTGTAGATTCCCTGTTTGGAAACTCTGGAGAGTTGTCGTTGATGTCCTTTATTTCCACCTCAACGTGAATCAATTTGTACCGATCTTTTGAAAAATTTACCACGTCAAAAGTAATGAGACACTGTGGCGTGTGCCTGCAGAGTCTTTCCCTGTCAATTCGTTCCCCGACAGCAAGTTCTCCGTCGCTTTCTCTGACCCTGATGAATGAATCATTGAATTGTTTCATCATCCTGAAATTGGTTTTGGAGGAATGAGACAGACTCAAGGACATGTCCTTGGCAAGGTTCCCTATGACTGTACCTGGTCCGTCCTCCTCGTTGGTCTGATATCGCACAGTATTTCCCTCGGACCGAGCCAGTGAAACAAATAATTGTTGGATCGAAAATATATAAATCCACCGGCGCCAGGCTATAAAACTGACTCGCCTCATCTTCGGGTTTATCTTTTCTTCAGTAAACAGCCTCTGAACAGATAGGACCAGATCACCTGCTGAGCCAGCTCTCCATACAGCAGCCGCTTTTATCAACTGAACTGTGCTGAAACTGAAAGTTACTTGCTCCTTGCGCGCAGCCAGTCAGATACGCTTGTTGCCTCGCCTTCAACACAGCCCAAAAAATCTGCAGTGGCGGGGTTTATACGGCTCCTCATGCTAATGAGACGAAGTGTGACCAATCCCTCGCTTTAGAATTAAAAATAGGCCTTATGAAAAACCTCTAAGCCTGTTTTGAGAGTGCATAGAGGAGGAAGTAGCAAAACAGAAAGGGGGAAAAAAGATGCCATTGCTTGGAGTCAGTTTCTGCGCTGTTTATCATCTTATTGAAGCCATTACCAAATGATGGCTTTATTTTGTAATAGCTTATTTTCATCTTTTTGATATTTAATTATTGCCTATTGTGTGTGTATGTGTGTGCGTGCGTGCGTGCGTGAGTGCATGTGTGTGTGTGTATGTGCATTCAGAGCTCAGTGCATTTTGGGTGCACTGAGCATGGTTTTGGTCGGGGCACCCCTTAGTTGAAAGCAAGCTATATCAGGGCTCTTTATGAGTGGAGATGGTGTCGAAATAGCCTGAAAGTATGTGCAGTCCTATTTAGGGGATACTAGCAAAAAGATGATGTCAAAATGTCACTAGCTGTACCTTGGCTGAGCCCTTAGTGCTTTTGCATGATCCCACTGTTAAAGACTATTTCACTGTGAAATTTGCAGATGCCACAATAAGCTGACAAAGGCAATGTTCTTTAGACAAAAAATATGATGGGGAATGGGGAAGATTTTCATGGTCATCTGACAAGCATGTCAGGTCTTATCTTTCTGACACAAAATCTTATGCTGATTTACGGACTTTAAAAATCAATTCCAGATCGAGACATATAAAATCACCATTTCTACTGTATCCCCCCCTGTTATATTCTCAGAACTGAAAGAGATCTCCTACTTATTATGAATCTCAAATCCCAGCAGTGCTTAGATTGCAGTCATATTCAGTTTAATATTTCAAGTAAGAGCCATCTACATATGTAATGACTGCCTTTGTATGTACAGGATAATAGCATACATGAAGTATTCTGGCACAGGTAACTGCCACATCCCATTTACAGTAGCCTGGGTGAGCTCACCATGGAAACGCCTTATCTTGTTTAATGGATTACGTTTTCCTTTGGTTTTGGCTTCATAAATTCTGTTTCAGTGGTAATATTCAAAAAAATCTCTGAGATGTTCTGTCAGACCTCTCCTGCAGCCTAATGGATTTGATAGCGTGATAATGCCTTTCTGTTCAATATGGTCTGAAGTAGTATGAAGAGAGTATAACCATGACTGTACCCCCACCGTGCAGCAGGATAGAAATGGTTTATTTGGGGGCTCAATTGTCTATCTGTATCTTAATGGAAAGTGGAAGAAGGTAGTGAAAGAAGATCGTTTTTGGGGATTTTGCTCAGAACCCCAATTCACTAGTCAACCATGTAGTCAACAGCAGGGTAAAAATAACAAGAATGATGTGAAACAATAACAGTAACACTAGCAATAATGTTCTGAGACATTGTGAAAAGCCCACAGAGACACATTGGAATGGAAGAGGCTGCAGTAAACAACGAATGGGGGGAGACAGTTTAATAAGCATCCCAACAAACGGAGACAACATCTGTGACAAACTTTATCGGTTTCTTAGAACAAAAGTTTTCGCATTTTGGAATGAAACTATTTTTGAAACAACTTTTAAGGAATAACAGAAACCAAATTTCAAATTGTCCCACGCAAAGAATATAATTGATTTTGGTTCCTCTGATCTTCTACTCTCTTCTGATCTTCACCGAGGGTGCCAATATTTCTGAAGTACGTTGAAGTAGCTATTCATCTGTGCCTGAGTCACCGCAATAACTTCGGATGATGAACAGGATAATATTGTTTTTGTGATCACTGCAACATAGGCTATGTCTCTGTGTTGTGTTGTGTAAAGCTCTGTGTTGGCTTTACTATTTGTGCTCCAGTAGTCTACTGATCAAACAGTTTGTTGTCTGTTGAAATAGGGACTAATGCTATTATGCATGTGAGTACAATGTTCACAGTTCAAAGTCAAAATAATGAGATATAATGCAATTTTGGAAATGACATTTCGACGCAGACTGTTTCCTTACTGTAGGTGTGATACAGCAGCCTGGCATTGTTGCGTTTTTAGTCAGGTTTATCATGCACCAAGTAAAGATAGATGGTGGAGGGAGGTGAGGACTTCAGCCTAAGCGCTAAGCACTAAAAATGACTGTTCAAGGGTTTACACATTCCACTAGTTCATTCAGCCTTCCTACTGAGATGATTGACATTGTGGTCATTTATTGTCAAGCATTTCAATCTGATCAATGAGTTGATTTCTTCCAATACTGAATACGTCCTTGGGTCTTATTTGGTAGGTCTCCACTTCATTAGTTTCTTTATCGCTGGGTTGCTTTGTGCCTATTCACTCAATTCATTCAATTGAGCTTAAACATAGATGTTTGGTGAAGACCTCAACCTGTCATCTGTGTCTCCAATGTCCTGTGCTCACATCTACATTTCAATACTCTAGGCAATCAATACATGCTCAGGCTAACCTTTGACCGGTTATGGTATCACAGTTGCAACAATGGCAAAATGATGGTATAGTGTACTTTTCTAAGCAGCAGTGGTGAGAGTGGAAACCAGTGGAGATGGTCGACAGGAATACCTTAAATGTGTTTGTTATGTCGGCGCTTTGTTATGTAGGTTGATTTTTTCCCTTTAATGAGAAGAGAGGTGATCGGGGGTGCAGTGCGAGTGTGTTTCTCATTGGATTACGTTTAAACCAGGTCAAATGGCTGTGATGATGGATGGATTAATATGCTACAATACAGCATTAGCTTGAACTGGGACACAGAGGTGTTTTTGTGGATTTATGGTAAGTAAATGGCTGTTTATGGTTGAGAAAGGTTATTTAGCAGATGCTTATTTTCACAGTGATGTGTGACTCTTACTGTTCCTCAGTGGGAATATATGCAGGAAACACAGGAGATATCTTTTGCTATATGGGTTCCTTGTTTATATAGCAAAATATACGTTTGCTATGATGCATTTTCAGCTCATAATGACCAGGATGTTTACATTTCTGCAGGACTATACATTTAGAGATGAAGATAATAGAGCACAGTCCTAAATTATGTTCATTCTTACCCATTTATCCAACTTTTTAATTCACAATAAAAAGTCAGAATCACACCCAACAACATTAGCAGTTGTTGATAGATTTCCGAATGCGGCGAACTAAACTTCACGAATGGCGAGAAACCATGGTAGCATCTGTATGGATAATGCTATATAATTGTATAGAAACTGGCTAGTTCCATGAAAGTTACTGGCAAATTATTCACAGCCTCAAACAGATTCAACTAGAGAGTGAAGGAAGCAGCAGACGGAAAAAAAAAATGTATGAGAAAAACTGTTGCAGGGAAGATATTTCAAAATTACTGTTGGCCCACAGACACAATTCCATTTTTAATGGGATTGTAGATGCATTCAGTTTCAGGGGATGCCTTTGCATTTTAAGTTCTCTAATCACTCTGGTCCATAATGCACCCGAAGAAATGGCATGATAGTCTGCATTTGTGGAAGGCACTTAGCTTCCCATTCTTTCACAAAGATTAGAAATCAGAGGCAAATTACACTGTGGTGAAGCTCAGCTCAACTGATTATTGCTCTAGTGGGAGATCACTCGCCTTAAAGAACTCTGCATTCCATGTGTTTGAGAAGGAGAAGCCCTACCCCTCTCCTCATATCGCTGTCTGTCTGTCTGCATGTCAGTCTGTCTCTCTCTCAACAGTGCTGCAACTCATTTTCAGCATCTGAGTCATCACTAATTGCTGTGTGTAACATTAAAACATGACATATGAGCATATCTGACGCAAAAGAAATTTGGATTGTGTTCATTTCTTTTAAGTTATGAAGAGTTTTTTTTCCCCTAAAGTTGTGAGCAGTGAAAGTAGTAATGTTTGTTTTACGCTTGCGTGTGAACAAGGCCCGAGTATTGTTGGCTTTTTTTTTTTAACCCATTTATAGAGTTGCTCTGTTTTTCCTCTGTGAAATATCATGATAATGGGGTCACGCTACCTCCTACTCCGCTGGCTCCTTTCTCTTCCAATGGTAACCACATCCACATATGTTGATCTGCTCTTCATAACTGCCATATTGTTTTGTCAGAACTGACACACTTCATAGGGGCTTTAACCTTTAAGTGGAAGTTGTGTTTAAATACACTATGCAGCTACGTTGTTTTTGTCCACACTTATTTTTGACTCTCCAAGGGGAAAGATTAGGTCAATAAAAAAATATCTAGAAGATAATGCAAAAGAATGCCTGGGCTTTGTACTCCAGATATGAGCGGGTCTATAGATTGGCTGTTTGAGTTTAGCTTATTATGTTGTTGGAACACCTTCATCAAAACATGCTTTTAAATACTTACTGTGAAATCCCAGATGGGCCACAGATCCCATAGGCAACATCAGATCTTTTTGTTCTGAAGAAGCTCTCTGCTGATTAATTCAAACATCAAAATAAAGCTCTGGTGTTTTTATGTGCGAGAGTAAAGCCTCCAACGTCACATGGGGGATTCAAACCCCATCGGAAGTCTTAAACTCAGAAAGGAGCCAATGGTTGGGTTTTATTGATTCTCCTCCTGGAGTCTAGAGACAATAAGGCGGTTGAATATTTCATTTCTCTCTTTATGTTTAGACTGAGAGCTGTATCCCAGTGTTCAAGGTGTCTCTTTAGACATGTCCCATAGCAGACATAAACAAAGTTATTAGACGGGGCGAGACAAGATTCACAGGGAAATTCAACGCTTGGCGCTTTGGAGCAGCCCGTTCTGGCAATTCAGACTGTCATGCTTCATTGTTCGCAGGAGAAGATAGTTGTTTTTTGACTTTGAATGTTACCATCGAGTTTATACGCTCAGTGGTGATTCCCGTTTTGCAATATCCTGTATGTAAGAGAGAACTCATGTGTTGGAATGTAGTGGTTTATCCAGGGGGTTTGGATCAACTTAAATATGGACAGTAAGTGGAAATTTGGGTCATCCTGCTCTGGCAGTGAGATTTTCTCTTTGTGTGTGTATGTGTTCAGAGGTGGTGTGTGTGTATGTGAATGTTGAGGTTGGGGGTTGGGGGGGGTCACATTCTTAATGTAGTGAGACCGTCACGTCTCATAAAATGCAGATGGAGGAAACAGTCTCAGCATTTAGCGTTTTTTTTTTTTTTGCCACTAGCATTAATATGGCTGTTTTCCCCTCTTGCTGTTTTGCCGCGAGCGACGTGGCGGTCGGGGAAGGACAGGAGGAGGGATAATTATGTGAATTGCATTCAAAGGAATCAGCGACAGCTCATGTGGAATGCAAGTCAACATCACGTGTCAACAAGGTGTCCACGTTCACTGTGAGAGTTCGCTAATTAAACATGACGACCCTTTCTCTCTTGCAGCACATGGTCACACAGACACAGGTTGGGATAAAGACCCTATGGTGCGTGTTGTACTGCCAGCCCAAAGATAATCTTGGAAAAAATAACCTTTTGTTTTGCTACTGCTAAAGAACTGGTCCCTCGGTTCACCAGAGGACCATTAAACTTTGTATGCCGTTGACAGCGGTGTACACTGTATGTAATGGAAGTGTCTAAACTTCAAACAGCCTGGCTGTACAGCAGCCACTCTAATGCCCCACTAAACAAAAAAGAGAAGATGTACTACATTGGTTTTTTGTCTCGGCCACTAAATGCTTGAATTCTATTTGACAGCGGGCGTAGATAAAGTACTTTGCTTGAACGTCTGAGAAGCATTGCACCTGAAAAGCAAAGATTAATTCAGTCCATCAGGAAGCAGAAATGCATTTTCTTTTCTTTGTGTGTGATATCTTTCCCCCCAGTGAAACAGCCTGCACTGGGTTATGTGGAGCAGACGGTTTCTTATCTGTTGTGGACTTATCAACGTTGGCGAACAAGACAGAGGGGAACAGCAGAGTTGCGATCTCGCTAGCTCCGGTTGTCGTCGAGGCACGTGACGTGGCTCAGCATTGAGACAATTAATGGAGGAGAGACAAAGTGCTTACAGACCTTGTGAGTGACGCTTGAGCTTTGGCAAAGGGTAAAAAAAAAAAAAAGAGTTTGGAAGTTGTTGTTTTTTTTACTCCCTCTTCTTCCTGCGTTTGCCCAAGATGAATGGGCTTTTCAGATTTAAGAAAGTGCATGGCTGAAATACAAAGAGAGGCTCATCTATCAGCGCTGAATAGTGAGAGAAAATCCCA
The DNA here is from genome assembly GCA_900323365.1 of Monocentris japonica. Classification (NCBI taxonomy): domain Eukaryota; kingdom Metazoa; phylum Chordata; class Actinopteri; order Trachichthyiformes; family Monocentridae; genus Monocentris; species Monocentris japonica. Next base: position 13,990 of record OOFE01012958.1, on the reverse strand, counting down.
TGGCTGTGTGGATGAGAGAAGGAGGAGGGGTGGGGTGTTGGTCTCTGATTAGACCCTGGGCCAGTTCTACTCAGGGGGCTTGCAGCGCAAACATCAATCCTCTCTTCTTCCACTTCAAATCCTTTGAACCACTTGAGACAATTTCTTCACTGTAAGCTCCGTTTTAAAGATTCTCTCTATCAAACGTGCCAGTATATGTGTAATTGAACATTAAATGCAGCTTGGTTGTTTTTTTGTTTTTTTATGGTACATTCTGTCTGATAAAAACAAACTCTGGCTGTCATCGCCGGGGAGTTTAAAAACAACATCCAGACTGCAGTTCCATCATTTAAATGTGAACTGTCAGCGGTCCAGTGAGTGAGTGAGTGAAGCTGTAGATTAGGCTGTAGGAGGGAAAAGAGGAACATTAGAAAAGGCTCTCTGCGGGGGTACATCAGTCTAAACACGGAATAGAGAAAATACTGATGAATTTTAAAATGAGGTCTCCCATCCTCTCAGCACACACATGAAAAGAGCATAACCAATGAAACACAGAGAGGCACATGGAAAGCTTTTATAATGTTTCCAAGGCATCGGGATCTTAATTTCTGATGCTACTTTATGTGCATCCAGAGTATAAATTGGCCTCCCTAGTTTTCTGTAGTGATAAGAGGTAAACACCAAAAATCCAATAACTGTCAGGCAAACATTAAATCAAACTGACACGTCTCTTGAAAGGTATGGCCATGAAAAATTAACTGGGGAATTTGGAGGAGACCTTAAATGTGGAGTATTTTTTCTTCCCATCACAGTTGCCGTGATCTAGATTTTTTTTTTTTTTGCTTTAGTCTGAGCTGGTTTTGGAATAAATTGGATGACAACTGTCAGCCAAGCTTAATTCAATTGCAACAAAAGCCAGCAAAAGCTTATCGAATAACAAACAAGACATTCACATTGTTGCCTCGTTATTTCCAATGTGACAGTTACATATTACTCCATGTCTTACTGCACATATTCCACAAAAGCAAGTCAGACGTAGGTAAGCACATGACCTGGATATACCGACTCAACTTGACACGGTCACCTTGACTTCCTGTGATTCAGCTCCAGAACATCCTGTCTGCATGACTGATTCTGTGACCCATGAGCGAGGACTTTGAAGATTTTATGAGCTCAGTCAGTCTCAGCGCTGTCCTGACTTCAGGAGAAGAACTGAGAGAGAATCAAGTCTAACTGCAGCGAGTACGGGGTGACATTGAATCCAAAATTATTGGTAAGTCATTAGGGGATTACAGCACCATGGGTTACTGAGGATGAATGGAAAACTATCTGTCAAATATCCTCTCTCAGATTACCGTGTTATACGCTGATGTGTCTAACAGCCCTTCTCAGCAACATGGCAGCTCTGAAAATGTGGGCTGAAATTAGAAAAGGGAAAGCTTTATTGTCCTGACATATGTGGGTCTAGAACCGGTTGGCTTTGCATAGTTTCCAGAGAGCAATCACACAAAGATTGAGCAAAGGTATGGCAAACTTAAACATGTCAGGCAATTTCAGACGTGTGAAGCAACAGAGTGCACCAGCAGTGCTGGCGGCTCATGGCCTTGGGCCTTGGGCTGTCTGAATCGGAAATTCACAGTTCAGAGCACACCCGGAGATGGAGCCGGAGAAATCCTTGATGCCCTGCACAATGAGGCCATTTCATAGTAGATCACGGTAGTCTCTTGCTGGCGTTGATGTGAGAGGAAAAGCATTATGACAGGCCGATAAAGAATTTATTTGAAATGTCTTGCAGTGTTGAAGAGATTTGTGAGTGCTATGAGGAAAACATTGGAGGGCACAGAGTTATGAGTTTATGCAACCCTTCCTCCAACCTGATCACAGCTCTTCAAGTACACTTATACCAACTAGTGAGGTGGATCACTTGTACCAGTGAGATCTCACCATATTTTATAGGGCTGAACTCTCCGTACATTACTACTGCTTTACAATCACACCGCCTAGCCACATAGACGCCACGGTCTTTAGTGGTCTTTGCACAACAGTTTATATAGGAGCATGCCGGGAAGAGAGAGGGAAAGAGGCAGAACATGAGGAGTGAAGGAGTATGAGAGAAAGGAGTGATGCGGCCTGACAGAGGAGTCCCCTCCTGAATGTTGTGTTGACAGCCTGTGACAGCGCTCAGAGTCGATGGGAAAGGAATGACACTGGAGATTAGCTTGGAGTTTTTGCCCATAGTTTATTTGGCAACCAAACATAAACTAAACACAACATAAATTACCACCGGTGCTTAAGTCACAGTTGAGCACACGCTTTTGAACTAAATTTTCCCCTTGTGGGGCTGAGTCTAACCGTCTGTAGTAGCAGCTTTTTCAGGCCAGGCGTACAAGCATGCGTCCTTGGTTTTGTCTTCAGGCTTTTGCACTGAATCACACACACTCACACACAGACACACACACACACACACACACACACACACACCAGGTTAATTAGGCACAGGTGTGCCTCGTTGACTTGCTGGACCGCTCCTGGCTCTCTCCTGTGCCCCGCTGGCCACACAGCTTTTACCACAGTGACACCAGCTCCCAGCGATGACTGAGGCAGGAAATGAAGTCACTTACTGCTAGCACCCTCATTACGGACTCTCTCTAGTACAATAACACAAAGCACAACTCTCCACCACAGCTCATGGAGGATAAATTAAGTCACAGTGCTCTACACTAGTAAGGGATTGTTTCACTCCTCCACGCACGCCGCTGTAGGCCAAGTCTCTTTCGCTATAGCTGTGGCCCCTGGAGTAAAGTCTACCAAGCATCTGTTGTATTTAATCGAGAAGAGCAGATGGAGAATGTCACAACTAAAATTTTGGGGAACGTGCACTCCAGAACAATCAGAGGATAATTGAAACAGAGTGTTGAATGCTATATGCATGGCAGTCAATAGCCTTTCCCTTCCCCCTTTATATATCCATGCAATTGATTGTCTGGTTCGCCACGGCCATGCATCCTACTGGGGACCGTTGCTCTGTTGGTTAAGATAAAATGAAGAGTGCAAAGATGAATTGACAACTCACGCTGAGCAGTGTACTCAACACTCTAGACTGTAGAGAAGAGGTTTAAATATTAAACTAGATTTCCCTCTGTACTGAAAACATAAAACAGATCTCCCTCTGTTCGCTGTCTCTGTGTGTTGTTGAATATATTCATATGGGCTGGCTGGTAGAGACTCTGCTGACATAGGTGCATAAAATATCCAACGTTTATAAATGATAGATTGAAGAACAGGGAACTGTTCAGTTTTCCCTTTGCATAGGTGAACAGAATCGGCTCTTGCACTGATTATAGTCCCCTCCCTCGCACAGATATCATCAGGGCTCTGTGCATGGTCAAGGACAAAACATCCAGGGAGAGTCTATTCTTCGTCTTGGATTAAATATTCATCGTGTTTGCAAGGAGGGTCATTTCAATTTTCCTCCTTCGGGCTCTCCTAGTCATTGCATTGCGTAACTCACAATGGAAAGGCCAACAACAGTTCATTCATTTCCTGTTCCTCAAGCACCAGAATGTACTCTGCTGTTACCTGGGCTTCAACATTAAAGTTGATCTCATTCTTGCAGACTGACTGACCCCTGTCTTCTGCTTCAGGATATAGTCATTCTTATAACAAGGAGTCTGTGGAGCACAAGAGCCTTCCATTTCACATGCAGCATTGGTGTGGCAAAGAAATTGACTCTGTGGGGGGAAAAAAAAATGTTATGCAGCCGAATTGCATAGACTCTATTGCTGTTATTGTTGTGCTGGATTTCAAATGCAAATATGTCCTTTGACATTTTACATGGAATTCAGAACAACAAACTCTGAATATACCTACATTTCCAGATTTGTTAAACAGTGTGTTTTGACTTTGGATTCAACATTCCAAATGAGCCCCAAGGAGATCCATCGAACAGTTTGCAAATTTTCCCTGACTTTTAATCAGTCTAATTTCTCTCTCCAACACACAGGCACGTTCACTGCTATACACACAAACCCTCTGTTTGCATAATGTGCTCAGTGTCTGTTCCTGTGAGACTAAGCAGTGTTTGTGCATGCATGCATCAATGTGTATCTACTGCTGTGTGTGTGTGTGTGTACGTGTGTGCGTGTGCATGTGTGTGTGTGTGCTAGCATGTGATTGGTCAAGTTTATTTGGATGTGTTTTGGGTTAGATGGCTCAACCCTCCCTCCCCCACTCCCTAGACTGCTGTCTTGGCTGTGGCATGACCATGATTGCTCTGACAATTCAACAGAGAAAAAACACCTTCTGCCAGACTGTTTTCCCTGTTCTGTTATGGAAATGAGATTTTCCATCTCACTTCATCTTCAGTACTTAAATACCTCTTTGCTCAGAATAGGACTGTCTAGACTGTTAACACATTTCCTCCCATGTAAGTGCTCTGTTGTTCTGCACAGCTTAGGAGAATTCTAGCTTTTGCTCCCTCACAAAGAAATACATTTTTCTCCAAATTGTGCAAAATACCCCATCAGCATACATTTATTGCCCTCTAAATCATAGTTAGGAAATGTACACCTGATGTCAGACCACTGAATCTCCTGTATGTATTTTTCCCATAGTCATAGCTTTTGAAGATGATGAATCTTCATTTACCGTTATACTCAGACATAATGCATTGTGAATTAGATTGTGATTCATGGTGAAAATTTGAACCATCAAAAGGACATTTATCCAAACAAAGTGCTCCACAAGATCAATAAAAATGCAATAACAACAACAACAACAACAACAATAATAATAATAAGCTTTAGAGAGCATTTGTCGAAACAGAGTTGCAAAGAGCTTCACAAAATAGCACAGAAGGTAAACAATAAAAACAATCAAACTTAAAAATTGCAGTGATAAAATAGATAATAAAATAACAATAAACAAGATGGTAATAGTGTTCTAAACACAAAAACTAAGGAAAAGGATTTTGGCTTGACTAACAGCGTCTTGCCTGGAGATCTCAGGCTCATAACGGATTAAAAGGTGAGAGATGTAACTAGGAGCTAGTCCAACACGAGCCTTGATTAAAATCTTAAAATCTATTTTAAAATTTACTGGCAACCAGTGTAGAGAGGCTAAAATATGTGTCTTAGATTTAGTTAAAAGCCTTGCTGCTGCAATCTGTACTGTAGACAGGAAATGGAATTCTGACTGGGACAGGAGTAAAGAGAATTGCAGTCGTCTAAACCAGATGATATAGAAGCGCGGATCACCTATTCATGGTCAGCAAAGGATAAAAAAATATTTTATTTTGGTGATGGTTTTCAACTGGAGGAAACAGGACTGTGCAACATTCTTAATTTGATCACCAAAACAGAGATTTAGATATCACTCCCAGGTTTCTAGGAGCAGGCTTAACATTTGCTAAAAGACTACCAGTGAGGTGAGGTGAGACAGCAGCTGACTGATGGAATTGGAAGGGCCACATAAAACAATCTCACCTTTATTGTCATTAAGACGGAGGAAGCTAGGCTGGTGGGATCGCTGTGTCTTGTCCACATAAGAATGGAAAGATATATGAATGATGGGACCCAAAGGAAGCATATAGATATAGATAGATAGAGAACAGGAAGGGACCTATAATCGAACCTCGGGGAACACCAGATGAAAGATGAGCGGAGGACAACGACAAGCTCCCCATAACCAAAGTTTCAGTAATAATAAACAACTATAGGTTATTAAAAATAATAAAATCTTGTCAAATAAAAGATTTGTTAGATGAAGACCTAGCATTCACCAACCCAATTGTAAAGGCAATAAAAAATGTGAACAAATAAACATGAAAATATAATAAAGCATTTAGCAATACACAATATGTGATTAGATAATCCTTTGCTCCATAATAAATTCATAGTGAAGCCTAATTCAGATGATGCTACTACTAAACAAGCAAAAAGGAAAATGCACAAGATAGCTAAAACAACAAAAACGTAAGTAAACAAGTAAAAGAAGGCCTAAAAAAAAGAAAGTTTTTAAAAGTGTTTAAAAGGAGGACTTGCATATGGTTCAATTTTGACCCTGGTTTTAAGCAGTGAGGCAAAACCTATGTCACACTGACTGATTGGTGAAATCCTATATCATTAAACCACAATTTGAAATAAATGCAATACTTGAAAAATCAATTAAGCTCATTTGCCCTTGACAGCAAACAAAGCAGACGTGAGAAATGTAGCAGCAGAGCTGGAAAGACAATTTCTTAATCTCAGATAATTAATAACTAGGCCTCCATAAAACACTCATTTGGTTTTGCTCTGGAGAACAGTGAATCTCTTTAAATGTACACCAATACTATTCTTTATCAGCCCTTGTTCCATGAAAGCACTGAGCTGAGATTCATTTTTACGAGAGCTTACAGTATTCTATTTATAGAGCCCTTTAGAAATAACTGGCATTCATAATGGAGCTGGGATCTGATTAACCTCCTCGCTTGCCGGCACAATGGCAGGCTACCCTGAGACTCAGCTCAGTAATGGAGTCCGCTATCACCAAGCACACTCCGAACATTCTTTGCACCGCAGGACTCAACGACCAGATTGGAATCCCTGAACTCCCCTTTGCACTCAGCACACAGTAGGGAGACAAAACATCCTCTAAGCTGATGCCCCTCAACATTAATCTATCGCTCTGCTCCACTCATACGTGTGTGTGTGTGTGTGTACATACAAGGAATGTCCTACAGTGCTTTTGTTGCAATTTCACATTCCTAGTTTTAAACTATTCTCTGTAAAGCTGGGAAAATGTAGAGGGAATTTTAGAGGGAATTTTACAGGGAGTGTTGGCTTTGGGTACAGCAACCAATCTTTTACCACTGCCTTTTGAACAACTGGATATTTTTTGTCCATGAATTTGTACCCTAAATGTAAAAAAAACCCCAGCTCCATCCACTAAACACCCAAAACTTCATGATTTTTAAATTCTGACTAGCTCCCTTCAGGTTCTCATGGTACGAACCCCATAAGAAGGTTTCAATGTTTTCATTGTGTACCCACCTCAATGTTGCCATCTCCTGGCCTAACAGGATTAAGCAAGGGGATCACACAGGCCTTTTTGTTGTGGAGCAAATGGATAGCTTGTGCCAAATATGTCAGAGGGAGTGATTACACCCCTCAGTGGCCAGTTGGCCCAACAGTCTGCCCCCAGTGGCCAGCCCTGTGGGGGCTGTCAAGACCAGGCAGACTGGGGCTTGGTAAGGAGCCAGTCCTACGTTTAACAGCCAACTCCTACCCAACCCAAGTGTCATCTGCCCCTGCCAATGGGAAGCAGTTCTCACCCATCAGATAATGGCTGAGAGGAAATTGCTTCAAGGAGGCAACATTCTAGGATGGGAGTATGGAGATGTGAAATATATTCAAGGAGGAGCAGAGGAACCTGGTCCTTGAAAAGACACAAATTAGCATTCACGCACACACATGCAGACATGCATAAACCCACACACACTCGCACACACGTGCATCCACATACATACACACACACACACGCACGCACGAAAGCAAGCTGTACTTTATCTTCCCTGCTTTGAATATTATAACCGTCCCACAGAGAATAAAATTTATTCACAGCCTGGACTACCGAGCAAATTCTGATTTACCCCGCCTGATATAGTAACTGCCAACAAGCCACGGGAATATGAATCGCAAGTATGAACATTCTGGCTGTAGACACACTGAAAACAAGGGGATTTGCAGTACTCCAATATCTACAATGACCAGTTCAGTAGAGATGTGGAAAATTAAAATTAAAATGAAAGTTGGATAGGGATATGTCGAGTAAAATATGTGCCTGCAATCAACACGTACTCTACGGAACATCAGCGGAGGTAAAAAGAAACAAATGTGTACTGATTTTCAGGGTCCTCATCCATGTAGCTTGAGGTGATGAAATTCAATATAAAGCATGAAATGTAAAGTAGTCATCGTAATTGGATTGAAACCCTTAGTGGAATCCGTTACCAGCAGAAAGTAAAAAGCACACAGCAAGGCCCCGCTCCGCACTCAGAAGAGTGGAGCAGATTTCAAATACAATCCAACTGTTTTAGCACATCTTTTTAGGTCGCTGGTCTCCATTCAGATTAGCCTGTTCCATCCCCCGCCAGGACTAGATGTTCCCTCAAACAGCTGCTTCAAACATTTGTTTTTCATTCACTCAAATGTATACTGTACTGTAAAAAGTGTATGCGCTTTGAGGATTTGTTGCTGCTTGCATGTGGGTGTCAACATGGTGACGTTTCATCCTGTAGATGGCACTCTCATCCCTGGTTTCAATCCAGACTTTTAGGGTTAACTCCCCTTATTGAAAGAATTTGTTTTGCTTTTAGTCTTTGTTAAATGGGAATTTTGTTATGACTACATGTCAGGCAGTTTTTTTCACTCATTGCTCTCATGAAGAACAGGCTTGCGTGGAGCAGCGTTGTTGATATGTATGTGGTTAGCATACCTTTTAGTACATGTGGTCAGAGCTGATTCAAACCTCTTATTCATAATGGAGTGCATCTAACAACTGTTATTGCTGAAATCACTCTGAGGCGGTGAGTGTTAGTTGCACAGTGGAGTCGAGTGGGGGTTACAGGAACCTCAGCCAAATATGATTTGTCTCAGAATGCTAATACCTCTTTTGATCTTCCTTTGGCTTTCAGGAGACTCAAACAACAAAATCTGTCTTTCCAAATTTCTTAATACACTCAGCCTTTTGTGGCCAACATGAAGAAATCCTAGAAACATGTTTCCACTACATCCATATTAATGTTCTGGATTTGTTTGAAACATAGTGTCTACTGAGATCTAATTACAGGGAAACCCTGCATTATTCATGCATGGCCCTAATAGACTAATTAATCTGTCATAAAATAGAAAGACAATTTCATGATTTTATTATGTTGTGCATTTTATTACCATAATTGATCTTTGTTTTACAAATATCTTTTAAAGTTTTCCTTCACATGTCCTAAATTCAGGAACTGCAAAGGAGACTCCATCCTCCTGAATGATCTGAATGCATTTATTTAGAGTGCTGAGGCAAAAAAAGAAGAAGAAAAAAACAAGACCTAATAACATCAAGGCTACAAGTACCCTTGTGACTTATATGGCTCTTAAAGCTATTTAGAAGCATATTGTGACAGAATGCTATGTGTGATTAGGGACAGTAAGCTAAACATTTGGCCAGTTGTAATCAGTTGGAGAGCTGTGAGGATGAGCTGCGGTTGGGGGGGTTATCTGGTGCTTGTAACGCCATGGGAGGCGTTACACCAGCCAGTCTGAGTATCTGGCACCTCCACAGCTGCTGCTCACATGCTTCCACCCTCTTGTCTCACTGAATTCTAGTGCCAAGCACAGGATAATCTTGTTTTATCTGCCTTTCAGACAACCCAAATGGCCTTGATTAAACCCTCCACATGACCCTCACAGTCAGAGCAGTGACATGTATACCCCCCAGTTTATTAGAGCACCTAAGGTTAAAGTGAGATGAGGAAACTGATAAAGGCTTGAAAGGGACTGGGTGTTTTTACAGCCATCCATATAAGTCTCCTTAACTCTCCTACAACTATAACTCTCCTTAGTTAAAGTATATATTGCAATCAAAACACATCAATGAAGATAATTCTCTCAATTCACCTGTTGATCACTATAACTGATACGGTCTATTAAAAAAAACAAATAAGGTCAAATCCTAAAAGCTGACAAAATCAGATTGTAAAACCTAGAAAATAGAAAACAAACTGAGATAACTGGGAAACTGGGAGAATGAAAACCGGTTCCCAGATTGCGAACAGTGGGTGACATAGTTGCTGTGATCCAAAAGGTGGTCTTTTGAGACATTTGCTCCAGTGGCATATGCCAGGGTGACTGCTCCCCGGTGTCACCAAAAGCTCTCCCTCACTGCTACCTGGTGGCATGTAAGGTGGACAGTCCTCAAATGGCCTTGTTTGTTTCCACCACCGTAAAAAGACTGAGACTGATTTCTGACCATCATCGTGATAACTGATGCTGACTGCCAAGCCACGATCAACATTATTCTAACCGTTAATTAAAATCACCTCGGTAGGAGAACAGATGGCCGAACCCATTCATCTGCTCTAATGCTCTTACTGTCACCACACACGTCTTAATCCAGCCGTGATCTGCATTAATCACCTGACTTAAGTGACAAACAAGTATCACTCCTATGTTAGCCAAGCTTTGTTGGTGGAGAGACCTTTGGTGACCTCGCAGTGACGTATTGATTAATGAAATATTTTAGACTTGAGTAGATTGTGTTTTATATCATGGCAATTAACTCCCACTTGGAGTAGGCTAAATGAAGAAAATGGCAAACAATGAGATCAACATCTAACTCGAACCGGTACAGCTGTTTGAATTATTATGTTCTGGGCTTTATTTTTACATTTGGATTGAAACATTGCCATCTACAGTTGGCTGGTGGTACCCTTTAAAACTGTTGCTAAACAAAGTGGTAAATGCGTGAGGCATTTGATAAGATTAAACCACAATCCTCTTAGTGGCAAACAAGTCATTTGGCTAATAATTCTGTATTACCTACTGACTCTTCATAGCCATACAATCCTGGATTTCAACACCCAGCCAGCATGGGGCCACTGTAGTGGGGGGCATCGTGTGTCTGGAGAAAATAACTTAAGTATGTTTTATCCCTAATGTTTGCTCAATGTTCATATGTTCAGGGTGATCGGGTTTACAGTAGGCTAAAAAATAGAAATTAATAAAAGTAAGAAATAAGTAGACTGAGATATTTAGAGACAGCATGCCACAGATATTTGGGGATAGATTTTTACACTCTTCGTCAAGGTACTCCTCACTCCTCTTAACTTACAGGGCAACTAGGAGGCCAGTATAAGTGATGGTCCTATACTACAAGTTCCAAGGCCAATCATACAGGTTAGGCTTCGCCTTTGTCTAAACTCTATTTCAAGCCACATTATAATGAGCTTTAGTATTAAGGAAAACCACTTGTTGATTTGGTGTCTGGTAGACTTGAGAACACGCTCTAAATGCTCACCTCTGATATAATGTGACCAAACTGAAGCTGCTTCTAAGATAAATATGTGAATGGTTTGTAGGATACATAAAATATAGGCCAACTCAACTATGAGGTCTTTCAGCGTTTATTACTGTTCTTTGTCGACAGTGTAGTTCTCGACAACAATAGCGGACCGCCTCATCCAGAAAAAAAAAAAAAAATCAATTATCACTTTTTCTATATTTTATAAAAATGGTAATGGTGAATTTGGGCTTGTATAACACTTTAAATAGGGTATCTGAAAACTCTTTATCACCTCTGTCTGACTGACACTTTCCAAGTGGCAGAGTCCCAGTGGCTCTTTTAGGGTGTGTGGTTTTTAACACCTTCCTATATGCGCCCTCTTGGGGGCTCAGACAGATTTAGCCCAAACTTGTGTTAGGTGTCAAGAGCCCTTTGAAGGAAATAGACGCCTTTTAATCAACCAAGGCTAATCACCCATATGGTTGACAAAAGTCTGGTTGACAGGACTTATGGCCTTTTGTTATCAAGCTGTGAGCTGGAGCTGGTAATGGCGCTGTGTGCATGTGTGTGTTGTGTGTGTGTGGGTGTGGGTCATTGACAATAGTTAGTAGAACTCTCTCAGTTCTACACAGTGGCAGCTCCAAGGCCCATGGTTTATAACAGTATCGCTGAAGAGGGTGAATCAAGTGCAGTTCAGTATTTACTGCATTCAAACCACAACAGTAATCCAGTAATACCTAGTTTATACTTACTTGTAAATTCCTCCTTCACTTTTGAAAGGATCAAACAATGGTTTTATTGTACCTAAGAAATGTCACATTTCTACTTGTTCCACACTATGTGAATTACATTTATAGACGAGGCTCATTATATAGACTGAGAGAAAGAGTTGTTGGAAGAAATGTTTCTGGATTCATATTTTAGGTTTCGTTCAGCAGCCTACACATCAAATGAGGATTTTGATAATATTGTGTGATGGTAATATTATGATATATATTTATATGGGTGTCTGGTGTCTGGTACATAATGTCATATATTAGGCTATGCAATGCTCCATCGTTAGCCCCATTTCCCCATTGTTTTGGTATAATAACATACTGTATGTACTTCCTATTTGTATGTCTTTCTACACTGTGAGCATTTATATTTTTATCTGCTTTGCATTTTCTGCCACTTTTATCACTTCTACCTTACATTTTTACCAAAAGTGTAAAAGTATTTCATACTACCAAAAGGAAAACTACACTTCCCCATTAGGACCAGTACCTTGGTACACATGAAGATTGCTGCTGTGATGACCCCTTTTATACTCCTGGCCATGTACTGGTTGTACATGGGGCGGCAGGTTGGCCTAGCGGTTAGAGAGACCGACCCATCACCGTAGGGTCACTGGCTCAATCCCCAGCACCACCAGGAGGGTGCATTCCAGCTGTGAGCTGGTGATTGAAAAATGACTGGTGCCACAGCTACAGTGCCCACCAACACTGCCGAAGTGCCCTTGAGCAAGGCACTCAACCCCAACTGCTCCAGGTGCGACGTCCAATAGCTGACACCTGCGTTGTCCTCTGACCTGGAAAAGTGCATGTGTGTGGGGTGATGTGTGTATATCTTGTCAGAGGTATGCAAAGAAACAAATTCACTGCATGTACATGTGTTAGTGCCAAATAAAGTTGATTCATCAACCAGTTCTTCTTCTTCTTCAACAACTGATGAAAACATCAATGCCTTCATTCTCCCCATTATGACAACACCTGAACAAAATCCAACCTTTGAACTGACCTTTGAACAGGGTGAGCCTGTTCCTTTTCTTGTTGACTCAGGAGCTCAATATTGAGTCATCTCTGCTAAATTAATAGGCAAAACATTTCCATTATTGTTACAAATAGTAACCACACTTGGTGCAGGAGGTGTACGAACAGTAGAGACTTTTACAAAATCAATTAATGTCTCCGACCCAAATGAAGAAGAATCTGTACAGCTAAAACATAAATTCTTATTGTCCTAAGTATGTCCTGTGCATTTGTGTGGTCGAGACCTAATGTGCAAACTGGGAATCATTGTAACCTGCAATGAAGAATGCAAATAACTAGAACAAAATCAGATGAACAAGAAGGGTTTAGTCCTATTATGATACAATATGGGTCAGGTACCCCAGAGCATTACTATGCCTGGGATTTACCAACATTAGATGCTAAATCCATTAATGAGGCCCTATTGAAGAAAGCGAGACAAGTGTGGGAAGTTAAAGGAGACTTTATGTCAAAAGAAGATCTACACTGTACTGTTTGAGTGAACATGAAAGGGGAAGATGAGAAATTTGAGGAACGTTGGTTAAGGAAAGAATTGGAAAGTGATGAGTTACATAGTGAAGGACTACTCTGCTCAAAGGAATACTGTGCTTTGACAATTAATCTAACACCAGATCAATCTACTTTTTATTCAGTCTCTTGAGCTGCCCCTCACATATCAGTGGCCAAGCTGCCAAATTTGTCCTGGCAATCTATAGGCCCTTGGGTTGCCAAATGTCAGAGGCTGGATGACTGGCAACAGCTTGAGGGTGGAGTTAAATTTAACTGAAGCACAGGTGTTTATTGGTATCCATTTAACACCGTTTTCACAGGTGTCCGCAGCGTCCATTCCATTCCTGGACAAGATGAATTCCTGTTCCCTTTAAATTCTAACCCAACTGACGTGAATGACCATCCCTCACTTCAGGGAGTACCAGATTGTCTGTGGGCAGGAAACAAATCAGAATCAGAATGGGGGTTTATTGCCAAGTAAGTCTACACATACAAGGAATTTGCCTGATGGTCTGATGGTGCAACATTTAACAGAAGAAAAACAAGTCAAAAATATAAAATCTAAAAAACAAATTCACATAATAAATTATAAAAAAAGACAAAACATATAACAAGACAAGAGATGTGTGCAATAAGGTGCAAGTGGGAAATATGTGCAAGTTGCCTTTGTAGTGTCT
>OOFE01012957.1:17745-39221 GCA_900323365.1 Monocentris japonica | reverse complement strand
GAAACCTCGATTTGTGCGTAGAACAGGTGTGTATTTGATGAATGCCAGTCCTTCGTAGAGTGGATGCGCGTGCCTTTTGAAGCCGATTTGCAGAGGTAAACGCCTGTTCAACACTGTAAAAGGCTGCAGGCTGAAGGGTCGTGTGCAAGTAAACCATGAGGACAGTTTGGCAAATACGCCATTTCAGCCTATTTGGTTTTTTTTTTCTACAAGGCCACTGAAACATCTTGTTGTTGTTGAGGTTTGGCACTACTGTAATGGATTTTTCATAAAGAATAAGCCGTTCTAAGAGCCTTCCCGCATGTTTCCAAACACACGAACAAATTCCTGCATGTTTCCAAACACAAGTAGGATTTGATTGTACCAACGAACAAATTCAGATACGAACAAAATGATGAATCAGACTATGTTCGTAGAAACGTTCATACGAACGCTTTACCATCAAATCTGATCATACGCACGTTTCGTGAATGAGACCCAATGATTGTAGTTTTTTGCCAGTTTTTGTGAACTTAAGTGGCAATTAACGTCAGCTAAGACTATGTCTCTACCACCGACACATTTGAAAACGCTTTCCTGATCTCTAATTTATCAAGACATATCTTTTTATTTTATTTTTCGACAGAAACCTAAGCGGTTCCAAGCAAAGCAACAGACAGGCAATGAGAAAATGTCGCGGTTTGGTTGACTCTTTGGCCAGCTATGTTCAGGACTGTGTGGAGACAGATAGGCCAGACGAAAAGGTGAACATACAACATAACGTTTAATTATACTGTCTGTATACACACCCTCTCTGTCTGCCTCTGTCTGTCTCTCTGTCTTTTTCTTTCTATCTCTTGCTATTGTTTTGTCTCCCTTGCATTCACACGCCTTGAAAAAGGTGAACAGGAATAAAAACAAGCAACTGTCACTAATTACAGTCTGAAATGTAATCACGTCTGACGTGAGTGATATGCTACATTTACGCAAAATACCAAAACTGAACAGGGATGCATTTTGAACTAACCCAGCCTTTGCTATTATTTTTTATTTATTATTTTTAATTTTTATTTGTATTATGTTTGACTGTAGTAGTTTGTGTAGAGGTAATCCTGTCATGCACAAAGGCACCTCTGAGCTTTGTGCTACATAGGAAATGATGTACTACATGCTATGTTTATTTTTGTTTGACCTTTTTTCAGTAAATTTAGTCATATGATCTGAGCCATACAATATGTGCATTCCTTTTAATGCTTAATAATATATATTAGATGATTTAAATGCTATGATTACAGCTTGGTAGTATGGCTTGCCACTTACCCAGCTGAGATGTCCTCACAGGGCCACCGTACCCAGGACAATTGCTTTGTTTGATTGGGCACTCAGACTTTGCAACTTGTGCTCTTACTGTGTATTCTTCTGTTCTTTGAATCAGCTGTTAGCTTCTTTTAATTATCTGCTTCTTGGATCACCTCCTTTTAAATCGGAAAAGCATGAGAATCATAACTTTGCTGAAGTTGGATACAGTCACAAGTCACTCAACAGCTCCAAAATGATTAATGCCGAGTCTTGTACGTGCTCTTATATTGTATTGTCTTTTCATTCCTAACTGCTGGAACAGTCTGTAGAAAACTGTGTCTGCATCCTTCACAACCTGACGTTCCAGCTGGAGGCCGAGGCCCCGGCTCTGTTCAGCAGGATCACAGCCTTGGCGAGGACTGCCAGCAGGACCCACAGCCAGGCAGACACCGGCCCCATCGGCTGCTTCAGTCCACAGAGTAACAAAGTGCTGGAGCAAGAGGTAAGACAAGGAAGGAGCACAGCAGAGACAAATACACACACCAAGGTCCTAGGGCCAATTTAGCTTGACGAGATAAGGAAAGACACATTTTCAGAATGAAATCCAGTTGGTACCTGACTGGCATGTCATTCATACTGCTCAGTGTGAGATTGCACCTGACAGTCAAACCATATCTGATTTCAGTCAGACAACAGCCTGAAGCCTGAAGCGCTAGCTACTTGTAACCCTGTGATGCCCGAGTGAGCACGTAGACGGCATTGTGTAGAATTTTTCTTTTGCCTGAAAAATTCACCCACCTGAACATACATTTCTGTTGATCTAAGACAATATATAACATGGGGGCTGGACAGATCCTGGACAGAAGACTAGACAGATCAGAATCAGAATCAGAATCAGAATCAGAATGGGGTTTATTGCCAAGTAAGTTTACACATACAAGGAATTTGCCTTGATCTGATGGTGCAACATTTAACAGAAAAAAAACAAGTCAAAAATATAAGTCTAAAAAAAAAAAAAAAAAATTCACATAATAAATTATAAAAAGAAGACAAAACATATAACAGACAAGAGATGTGTGCAATAATAATCCATTTCATTTTCCTGCAAAAATTCCCTAGTCTCATGCTGTCATTAGATGTATTCTCAAAAGTGTATTCCTATGATATGAGCCTTGTTATACCGGGTGTAACAATTACTAAGGCTGAGAGTAATCTGTTCCCTTTGTAGCGCCATTTTGACTTCCCAGTTGTGGAGGATCAGCACCCTAATGGAGCAGGCTGGCTGATCCACTCCAAAACCCTGCAGAGTTACTTGTCTTTACTGGAGTCCAGCCAGCGAGAAGAGACCCAGGAGGCCTGTTGTGGAGCGCTGCAGAACCTCACCGCACTCCAAGGCATTGTAAGGAAAAACCCCTTTTGTGTAGATCAATGGCACTGAGCCACATTTTGAGTAGTAGTGAGAAGGACCAAGAATTACAGGGTGCAGAATACAGACAGATACTAACAGACCAAAACCTTACCCTAACCTTAACTACTTTGTTTCAGTTGCCTAAACCTAAACCTAACACTAACCTTAAGTTGTTTTGGTTGCCTAAACATAATCACTAACTAGTCTTTTCATGAGACAAACTTGTGAAAATGGCATGTCCAATTCGTGCTGTTGTCTTATAATTCAGCTTGTGGTATTTTCACATAATAATAATAATTTCATGTTGGTCTTGGATGTGGTTTTCTATATCCACAGGTCTCCAGTGTAATGAGTCAGACCATCGTGCAGAAGCTGAACGGCCTGCCAGTTATTACTCCCCTTTTGAAGTCAACCAAACCCAACTTGCAGAGGAACGCAGTGGCTCTGGTGGGAAACCTGGCCAAGAACCCGCACCTACAGACTGGCATAGGTGAGAAGCAGATGCAAGATGGCAAATACCTGAAAGATGGCACTTTACAATGTCTATTACATTGCTTCTACATTTTGCTTTGAGCAAAGTAAATTGGGAGGATTGCATTCCAAAAAAAAATATTACCTAATGTCCATTATTTCAAATATACAACTTTAAACAAAATGCTAATATTATATGAAAAAATTGAGTTTGCTCATAACGTCAATAACAATCTGTATGAGTGTATGAGTTAAGTGTCAGGAATGCTTTTGTCAGAGTAGGTGGTGCATTTGTTAAACAAGGGATTCCTCATTTTGGAATGAAACCTTTTGTTTACCTAAACAAGTATTTGCGATTTTCCACGTGTTTGCTTGTGGTAAATAGCCAATGGGTTTTGTTTGTCCTGTTGCTGAAGCTCGTAAAGCCCTCCCAGATCTTGTGGGCATCGTCACCTCAGGCACCAAGGAAGGGAATGAATCCGATGACACGTTGGCCATGGCATGCCAAACAGCACACTCCTTGCTATTAAAGGAGCCTGAGCTGGGCAAGCACCTGCTAACCAACAACCTGATCAAATCACTGAAGGAGCTCAGCCAAGACAGGTAAGGTCACATGTAAGCAGAGAGAATTTGCTCCATACACACTGAGTATTTTAAATAGTAGGAATACTTGCTCCTTCAACAAAATAGACTGACCGTGTGAATCCAGGGAGAAAGCTGGTATTTTATTGATTTCACCTATCAAATCCACCTCAGTCATCTCAATCATCAAGGGCAGGAGAAAGATTTTTGGACCTTGAGACAACTGAGAGATGCATTGTGGAACTCAGTATTAAGAATGCTCAGTATTATTTTGCATGCTCAGTGTTAGAGCCCAGTTATTTCTCCTAAACTGAAAATGACTACACAATGGTGGTAATATCGAAATTGACCCTGTTTTATTCCTATTAGATATTTGCCCAAATCCAGCAAAGCTGCATCTCTGTTGCTCTACAACCTCTGGTCAGAGAAAGATATACAAAGCTTCTTGAAAAAGGTGAGTGCAGACTTATCGTGGTTTCTTAGGTCTGCCAAAGCCGGGTGTGTCTGTCAACTCAAAAGGCCACACCTCGCTCAGGTATTTGTGAGAAAGAGGGGAAGACAGATTGAACGATTGGACCGCGATCTCCCAGTGATGGGAAAATAACCCTGAATGTCACTGAGAAGCTGAAATGATATGGCAGAAGGAATCTAGTAGCACAGGTTCAAAACAACAGTCGTAGGACTTCATGTACATATGGATAATAGAACACCAGAACATTTTACTGGATGATTTTTTGAGGCCGCATACACAGGTTTGTCAATGTATCAGTTACTGTTAGCGTATTGTATTTATTGAGGTGTTGAATGGTGATTTCTGTTTTTTTGTCCTGCAGCGAGGAATGAGTAAGGCCTCCTTTGTTAATGACATCACCATGGCTGCACACAAGTCTGTTCAAGTTGTGGAATAACGTGATTGCTGAATTGGATCTCAGAAACACATCTATCTGAACAACTGCAGGTCCACTCCACACCCATTGGACATCACCATTACATTAGATTATTAGACTGAGTAGCATCCTTTCCGTTGTCATTTCACATACCAAAAAATATCTGAATAAAAACATGGTAACAGCTTACTTGGCTCTACTTGGTATATAGTACTTGTACTTCAGTACTTTTTCTTTGTAGGTTAAAAAAATGTTAGTGTTTAATATACTAGCAACGGGTCTGTCCTGTACGTTTTTGTTTGCTATTCTACTCTTTACTGATATCAGATTTCTTAACAGTGAATTCTGTGTCTGTGTCGTCATTCTTTAATCTAGATCAATTGGCTTCATTAGATATTTTAGGGGTTAAGATTTAGATTGTTGAACATATTTAGCACTAAGGGTTGATGTTTTTACAATATGCAACAAACAAATTTATTTCACAACAAATTTGGCTTCTGTAAAATGAAGATAACAGTGATAACATGGTTTCTGTGGTTAATGAAAGTTATAGGTTATTTTCTTAGGAGGAGATGATTATAAAATTGCTAACATTGTCTCCAGCAGTGATGAGTATCTCCAATTTTTGTTCACATTTTGTAAAGTGCACTTTTGCTGTGTGTTTCAGTGGATGCATTCATCTTTTTTTTTTTTTTCATATGTAATGTCTGTGACCTTCAAGTGATCCAATTGTATTGTTCCAAAGTGTCAATAAAGTTGACAGAGATGTGCTCTTCAAACAACAAAGGGTGCAAAGAATTTCTGAATCATCGTTGATTCTGGGAACTTTGTGTGAATAGTCATAGTCCCAGCTGGTGCTGCACAAAGAGTTTAGTATCTTGTCTTGCCACACCCCACTAGGTTGTGACTTGAGATTTGAAACGGCCTCTGGGCAAATTACCAACACGCATCTTTCAAAATCTATTTACTCCACCCTTATGATTTATTTTGAAGGGCTTAAAATAGAGCTATTAAAACCACACACTGCAGCTGTTGTTGCTATGAATGCATTATGTAAACCTAGAGCAGATTTGAACCTGGGTTCCCCACACAACAAACCACAACTCCAACAGTCAGCCAAAAGCCAATCCAGTGGCCAGGGGGGTATTTTGACGAATGAGGCTTCTGGCAGGGTTGCGCCGTTTCATGATCATTTCATTTAATAGCTACAGATTTATTTGTTCATAAAATTGTAGCATGTTGTTCATCCAAAGCCAACTTTTCAGAGAAGAGTTGTAGAGTTGTAACTGTGTGTAAACCGTGTGTACATCCTGTAGCCCACCAAGTAGAACAACCAAATAAGAATAGAAATGAATTTCTTTGGCAAGTAATGTAACACATCAATAAACTTGGCAGACACGTTTGTTTTTCGAAGGTGTGGTCAAGCATTTTAATAACAACGGCATTAGTGCTCATCTGCAAGTTCCCACAAATTAAAAGAACCTAAAACTACATATGTTTACCTTCCAGATAGTAAAGTCAGCAAAATGGGCTACACACTTCCCGTCTCCAATCAATATTAAATACAAACACATTCTGCAACACTGGAACATTTTGCAATCAGGAAATCTCTACCACACTGCTGGTGTGTTTCTGGTGATGAACTCAAAAGATAATAAATTCAAGAGAATCTTATCAAACTTGTCCTTTATATTCTTTTATAGCCACAATTAAATGTAGAAGTATTCATCTAGAGAACATGTTATAATGCTGTTCGTGTCACACGTTATGATCTCAAGCGTGTGAGGATGTTCGCCTTTCAGGTTGGATGTAAAATCAGCAGTATTCCTCCTCTGGTAGACGTTACTTCCTCAGGCCACGCTTGCTCCTGCTACCCTTTGAACTGAGAATATAGCAAAGGTAAGAATACCGAAACCATATGCCATCTAGGATGTGCATTTATTCTACTGCTGCACTTATTGTATAAGTCACTCTGGTTAAAAGCATCAGTAACATACATAAATTGAAAATGCAAACGTAAACCCATGCCATCCCAACCTGACCCAAACCCTTGAAGTCCAACAGTCTGTTTAAGGAGACCAGTCAGCCAACTAATAAATAATACCAGATGAATCAATGGTCTGAAGTCAGGAATCTGTCAAAACATATATTCATTTCTGTGACTGTGTGTGACCTACTTTTACCTATTCAGACATATTCATGCCTGTCCTAGCTCAGCAGACTTTTTTTCTTGCACATGCATGGCGCTATTGAAGAACAGCGGCGGCCCCGCAGCGTAGTCAGTCTATTATACCCAGTCAGCCTTTTTTTATCTAGCTGCCCCGATACTGGATCCTGCCGCCTGCCTCCAAAATAAAACACTAATTCCCGTTGTAGTAAGCGTCAATGAAAGAACTAACAGTGATTTAGTATTTCAGTGAGTCTATGTGACAGAATATAGCTCTATGTACTGTATATTTCCTATTGATAGTAGTTAATTCCATATACCATATAGTTCTGAAAATGAATCATTGGCCTTTATTCTCATAGGCTTACCTGAAAATGAGAACTGTAAAACAAGAGCCAGGCTTCATTTCAATGTGATTATTGTCAGGAACTATAGATCAGACTTTATACACACTGGTTATATATTTCAGGCTTGCGAATCCAAAGCCATAACCTGTAGGCCAGCCAATGGCAAAGCTGTTCATAAGTATTTTATTACAGCCTGAGTTCAGGTCATGCTCATTGTAATTCAGCCTACATGAGACGGATCTGGATCTAGGGTGCAAATGATTCGGATCACAATAGGGGCTGTCCACTTTTTATTGTGAGCTGCATTACCAGAGATGAAATCACACAGCAGTTTTGACGTCTCTCAGCTGTTGTACCGGCCATGACAGCCCATCTCTCCTTCTAGTCTGCGTGCATGTTTGTGCATTTGTCGTTCAGAAGTCCCAGCGCGCCCTTTTGTTCAGACACCGCTCTTATGCATGTCTTTTGTTTACCCAATCCTGTTTGGTGGGGTATATTCAGGAAATAGCCATGCTATGGGGCAGCTGTCACTGAAG
Source organism: Monocentris japonica (assembly GCA_900323365.1). Lineage (NCBI taxonomy): Eukaryota > Metazoa > Chordata > Actinopteri > Trachichthyiformes > Monocentridae > Monocentris > Monocentris japonica. The sequence continues at coordinate 31,545 of OOFE01012957.1, read as the reverse complement.
CCACTTCAAACAAATGGGGACCAGTGGAGGGGGAGAAGGTGGAGGGGAGTTGAAACGGGAGGAAGTGGAAACTTGTTGAGGTCACTAGGTGAGCCTCTACATCAGGGAAGGCTTATCAGTCTTAGCAGGGAATTAGCAATTTCTGTCTTACTGTTGGAAGGCAGGAAAAGGTCCTTTTTTTCTTCAAGGTAGTCTTCTTTCCCCTCTTTATTTAACGCTCGATTTGATTAAGTATTTTTTCCAACTTGAAGAAAGACTTAGTCTGTTGTCTAAAAAGAAAATATTCTATACTCATTATTAGATGTGTATTGTTAGACTTACATTTTCTGATGATCACTGACCCGGTTTCTCAGCACAGTGACCTAGGTAAAAACATGATTGATAGTTTCCTGGAGCATCAATGACATTTTGATAAACTGATGTTGGCTCAGTGACTTCACTCATTCACATTTCTCCTGTTGAAGGCATGTGAATATGAGTGATGCACAACTAAAATTTGCCTGAGGTCCACTTAACATAATTGAGTTGGTAGCCAGATATGTGTGTGTGTGTGTGTGTGTGTGTGTGTGTGTGTGTGTGTTCATGATCTGTTATGTTGATATGGTATGGGATGCTGGTGTTTGGCCTGCATCCCAGAATCTGTTCCTTCCAAAGATGTGATCAGATTGATGACCGTATTAAGAAAAGTGGAGGAAAGTGTATAGTAACCTACCTCATACTTCTGCTTCGAGTATTTGTACTGAAGTTCAAATTTCTCTGCCTCTAGTTGGTGCATCCACTCCCACAGCTCATTGGCTTTTGCCCTGTGTCAATATGGATCAGGTATATGAAATGAATTGGTGTGACGTGCACATTGATGGACTCCTGTGCAAGGCCAGAAAGTTTATCTCTGCTAGGAACGATTCAACAATAACTTATTGTGTTTGTTTTACCTGAGTTTTTCTTCTTTCATGTGATCGACGTTTAACTCCTTACGCCGATCGTTTAAAACCTTCCTCTTCTTTTCTCGTTCCGTTTGTTTCTTCCCACCCTTGTTCTGTACCTGTGGTTGGGAATGCAGCGCACGTGATAATGTGCTACGAGCAACCCTTTAGCAGTGCAGGACTTCCAGCTTAAGAAAAATGAATGTTTCATCACCTTGTATCCAGAGAAATTCAAGCTGGCGAGAATCTTCTTCTTCTTCGCATCATCATCTGCTTTCTTCTTTGCTTCCTCCTCTTCTTTCCTAGTTTTCTCTTCCTAGTGGGCAAAATAAGCATATGTATACCAGACATAGGTCAACATGTATTTAAAAATAACCTGCTTGGAGTAGCAGGTTTGGAGAGGTAATCACAGGGCATTTAAAAGTTAATGAACACTTTAGTGCGATTGCTTTTTCGACACCTCTAATGTGGCAATCTCCTTAAAGAACAGCAATTATCTGTGAGACGTATTTGGCCCAGGGCGAATGGAGCTATACGTACAGCTAGTTTGTTTTGCCGTTCTTTCTCTCTCTCTGCTCTGATCTTCATCTGCTCTGCTCTCTCTGACCTGCGTTTGTCCTGAGGAACAAAAGGAAGAAAATGAAATACTATACACTCTAAAATATATTAATAACTTAATGACACTCCTTCATAACAGTAGAAAGAATCCCCAACTTATTTCCTCAGGAATGATACAGTGTTTACATGTGAGCCATCCATTATAATTAAGCATTTTATTTGGCAATACATCTCAACAAAGGAAGGGGATTTGAGTGTACAATGCGATCTGTAAGGCTAAGGAGCTCCTCTTCCTCCTTCTTGCGGCTCTCAAAGTGAGCTTCAATCAGGGTCTGGAGCTCAGTCAGGTCCTTTTCCATACGCTTTCGATGGATGTCCTGAAATCAGAGGGAGAAATCATTTTTAGGATGCAAGTTATCCTCTTTCTGCACAGCTGCAAGTCTAACTTTGATCTATACTGAGGTGCACTCACATCAAAGTCTACTTTTTCTCCATCTGGGATCTTGGGAGCTGTCAAGCCAGGCACGAAAGCCGATCTGAAGAAGAAGCAAAATATTTTCCATTGGTGGGAAGATTTCTCATGGTGAAAGTACTTTTTTAAATGTTGTACTTACTTTAACTTTGGCTTTGCCTCCTCTGTAACTCCACCGATAAAAAAAAGGCAAAGAAAATTATTACACAAGAAACAACTGATGAGGTAATACATGAAAAACCCATAGAACAGCATTTTTCCCCTTTCTCACACATAACGTCTCTCTATACTTCCTAGATAACCTTTCATACCTCCGTCATCATTCTCCTCTCCGGCATCTGCTGAAAGACAAGACAGTCACTGTAAGGTCACTGCTGACAGTGATGTAGAAAAGATTTAGAGAGCTGACACTGAAATAGAGAGTTATGTACAATGCTAAACCAAGTTAGACCAAAGCCCATGACCTGCCTGATCCCCTCGCAGACAGCCCTGCAAATATAAGCTTAGTTGTATAGCACTTTAAAAACAGAGTGCTTTACGATGCTAAAAATAGGTAAAAAAAAAATTAGGTATGATAGCGTGGTGGTAAAATTGTGTTGGAAGAGGTGATTTAAACGAAAAGATCTCAGTCTGACCACATATCGAAGGTTTGGTGACATTTTAGCCAAAAATGAGTATTAAATATCATTGGAAAGCTCTTTTTGAGGTCTATCTGATGGTCAAAACAACACATTTGTAACCCTAAAACAAATCAAACTAAAGGGGAAAATCTAGAAGACTCAAGTGAAAATCCTAAATAAAATTTGGTGCAAAAACGGCATAACTGCACTCAGGGAACATTTTATAGTTTTGTTTTTGCTCTGCTATAAAATTACACTTACACTGCTTTCCCTTGCATGAAGAATTCATTCTTGTAAACCTGCCTGGTTCAATGTCATTGCTGAGTGACACATTGCCATTTTGCCAAGACAAAGCAGTTTCTCTCTAATTTAAGTGTCAGAGTAGCTGTCAGTGATGGGCTTGGTACAACAGTCCCCTTGTGTGAATGAGGTAACACAGCAGAGCATGTCTTTTAAGTGCTGATGGCTTTAGCTAGAAAAGCATGCAGGCAAGTATTTTTTTTCTCTAAAGAGTCAGGGTAAGCTGGTGAGAATGTGCTGTAGATGAGCATTTGAGATAACCCATGTGTTTAAAACAATAGACCACCGTCAGGCTGACTGCTAGGCGTTTCCCTGTACTTCAGTCGGCTTCCTTCTGAGTCTCTGAGTCTCAGTGAGATCACTGATCCAAAAATAATTTCACTCTTCAATCAAAGTCAAATTGTGCTCTTGTAGTTCATTCAGTACTAATATTTATTATGGGTTAATTTACTTATTTCCAAACCACACTGTGCAGCTTGCAGTGGGACTATGAACTCTATTTTCACCTGAGGTATACCAGTATGTTGATATCAGAGTTCGTATCATAATCTGTCCTCCAGCTTAGTGATAATGTTACACTCAGAAATCAGTAGTGAATGTTTCCCACAATTTGTTGAGAACAAAAGTTATGGCTACGTATAGCTGGCATGCAAACACATTAGCATTAGCAGTACTACCTTCTACCACCTCCTCCTCCTCTGCTACCTCTTCCTCCTCGTCTGTGCAAAGCAAGCATTTTGGGTCAGTAAGCAATCAATCTCCCAGCAGGACATATAAAAAAAACATAGCAAACAGATGCAGTGGAGCACATTAACCACAGGGGTGGTCGTCATTAGGTGAAAATTATCACAGTTTTGTTGATAATTCCTTCAAAAGTAAGATGGACTTTTAAAAAGAAAATGTTTCATATGCACAGCTTCATTTTTCTGATATTTCATATGCATATTATTGAACTGATTGAATTTCATTAGATGAGGGGAATGTAAAACAATGGCCTTGACAACAATGTCATGAAAATAGTCAATACATTTTCTGTAAGCGTTAAAGGCAAGGTGAAGGCCTCATCATCCAAAGAGTGTGGGCTGCACATCCTCCTGCCATTTCCTTTAAACCTTCTATCCATCAGTGTTTTATCCACCAATAAATAGATAACAAAATAAACAGGTATTGGTCATTGGGAAGATAGAACTTCTTTTAAATGATACTTTTACATTTACTTTTTTGTAATGCTAGACATCAGAATAATGAAGCTGCTAAAATCCTGTACTATACTGTTTATAGCAGTGCTTGATATAATTTGTCTATTTGCCAGTTTGTCATCAACTTCCACACAGTTTTATTCAGCATTTGACAGTAATACTATTTTCAAAATAGCTATAGCATTTCTTATTTCCAACATTGCTGTCCTCCATCGCTACAGGCATTTGAAAGTGATATCAAGTGATACCAAGCCTTTAGTGCTTTCAGTAGCGGAGGGTAACACAAACTCTTTCCTCTGCAAAAGAAGGTAAACCAACCTGCATTTAGAGGACCTGTAATTGGCATGAAAATGAGAGTGGGTATTGTGCTCTCTCCACTGTCTTCCCAGAGGTCCTCTATTCAGAACAACCTGACCTACATTGCTCTCTAACTCCAACTCTACTCCGCATAGAGCAAGACAGGTGCTGCTTTGATTCAGGGACAGGCGGGCTGCACCGCGGCCCAAATGGATAGACACACAAAGGAGATGGAAATAGAGGTAAGATCCCTTATCCCTTTGATGGGGACCCATTGCACCTCTGAAGTAAAATGATGCTGCCCCTGGGATATTCTTTCAAGGCAAAATAGCTCTGACATCAGACAGAGAAGACTGGCGAGAGAGAAGGAGGTCAATTTGGGGAAAGGGCTCAAGGACAGCAGTTGCCTGTATGGTGGCACCCACATGCCAAAAATACACTATGCTGCGTGGTGAAGCCAGGAGCTTAGCAGATGCAGCGTGTTAAGTAACTAAGAATGCTTAAACACAACACTCCAGTGTATGAAGTAGGTAACAAAATGGCAGAAAAAAAATACAGCCTGTGTTTGAATAGTGATAAATTATTGGTAGCTAGAGGCAATGTTTTATGCTTTTCTTAAGATGTTGGTAATATAGAACCAACAACGTTTTCTGCTCCCTCTCACCACATACATAAAGGTAGAGGCCACTTGTGATGGCATTGTACTACTATGTCAGTAGTGTTTTTCTGATATAAATACATAGAGCCCAATCAGAATATACATGCATTTAGGTTTTCTTCATCAGCAGGCAATTTAGATACAGCAGTTATGTAGCTCTGAGCATCCACCCAGTCAGGATTTTTCCCTGGATAACATGCATGGGAGGTTGCCTGACTCTGTACCACGAACTATACTTGGATGATCAACGGTAATGTATTTGTTTTCAATAAAATGAGTGAAAATGACTTACGCTGTCGTCCCCTGAAAGAATGGCAGACCGAAAAACGTTTTGTTACAATTGGTTCTCTCTGTATTGGTATCACGTCAATTCTTTTGACCACACTGCATGCTGAAGTTGTCCAGGTACTCACTCATACGCCGCATCTTCTGTGTCTGACATGTTTAAGATGCACCTGTATGAATAAATACAATACACAGGTGTGTTAACAGCGACAAGAATTACATTTTTTTACAAATTACAATCTATTTACTCCTCATAAACACACAGTGGAGTGCTCAGACTTACCCAGGTACTGCGACGTGCTCTTGAGACAGGGGTCAATGGGGAATTGTATACTGTGCCCCTCTCTGTGTGCAATAAGCTTTTAAACCCAGTAGTGGATCACATGGCGGCAAGCTGCCCATGTCTACAATGGGTGGGCACATACCTGCTAACAGATGGTAGATAGCATTAGCTAGGATGGGAAAACATGCATTCTCCGTGGACTTGCATTGTCTATTTTTACACGTCAGAACCTGGACTGAACTGCGCGGGATTAATGCTCCCAAAAGGTTTGGTTTCTCAGGTCTGGCAGACATGGGGTAGGTTAGAAATAATCCCCGTGGACATACTCCCGTTTGCACGTACATACACAAACACAGACACAAAAGTGCACATGCACACACAAAAACTGTCACCATCACCATTTGAATTTCCTACAGAAGAAAATAAATATATTATTGAATGTTTCCTCATATCATGACTGTGCCACATACTACCATACATATTGGGCATCACATTTCTACAGTTTAGAACATTATGTAACAATTCATTCCCTAAACTGAGGGCCAGAATAGGGATGTATTGTGCAATCAGATGATTGGGTAGTCCTACAGCGGGACGCCACAGGAAAGAGAAATATAAACCTCACGCCCTTTACTGGCTCCATCTCCAGCACCTTGCCTTCATCCTGAGTCTGCACTCTGTTCTCACATGCATTAACGTGTTATCAACAACACCCTTTATGGCCATGCCAAGTCTTTTGTCAAGTCTCCCAGTGTCTGCTATTAATACTGCTATGTGACCCCACACAAAACAGACCAGTTGTAGTGTTATGAACACATGCTTCTCACAAGTTGAAGCCAAAATGCAACACTGTTTAAAGACCCAGTCTGTTATTGTAGAATGGTGCCCCCTGTTGAAACACTGCCACCCCAACTCTGGCTTTGTTTGATTGAAGATTAAATATATTTTCACTCTGAAGTCTCTTGTCTGAGCTTTTCAATAAAAAAAGTGAAAGCTAAACATGAGTTTACATGTATTTTAGGGCTGTAAATTACTTACATTAGTATGTAAACATACAAAAGAAGTAAAATAGACTTGTATATTTTTTTAAATGATGATGGGTTAAGAAAGTCCCAAAGCTTCTTTTCCTAGTATAAGTAAAACTTATTTTCCTTTGAGATTCTTATTTTGTGGCAAATATTTACACTGTCTTTTGTCCTGTGGTTCTTTACATGGGAGAGAAATGAGATGTATGTTTAGCAATTGGAGCTTGGGGGTGTTTGAACACAAAGAGCAATGACCTATCTTCTCTACCTTTAGAAGTGTCTGTAATGTAACCTAGATAGTCCCGTAGGAAAGTCATTACATATAGCTTCAAATTTATCTCATAAAGTCTCAAGAATTGATTCTCTCTGTTATCTCCTCCTTGCTCCCAAGGTTTAAGGAGAAACATTTCAGATGTGATCACAAAATGATCCAGAATTGAGATCTTCCCTTTTTCTTAAGAGATGAATAAAAGACAAAAGAAAAGGTTTTTTCCTCTGGAGTCGTACTTGTGGCATACAAACCTTTTGAGTCATTTGACAAAACACTTCAATGAGGGAAAACATACCGAATAATGCCATTTAGTGTCTGAACCCATTCGTCTATGCTTCTGGTCAAATAGTAGTTGAGAATAATTCCTAGTGTTGGGATTACTTTACAGCAAGATGTTAAGGAAGCTTAAGGAAAGTAGGCAATCACAGAAAAGTATATTATATTGACTTTCACAGTAGAGACTGATTAGTAGACACTTTCTGGCACTCACTTTTATTGTTGCATGTGACAAACCCCACCCATCTGGCAGCTGAGTAAACTAAACTCAACCGCAGAATGTATTTGCCAACACTGTTTGATACACTAACCAGCTAGAATATTTATCTCAAGCAAATCTCAATGTTTTTGTTTAACGCTTAATGTACTTTGATACACCCTTTAGCTTTTGAATGAGCATTGTGTTTGATTTTAGACCTGGAGGAAGCCGAACAGCCAGTTTGACCCACATTTTCCTCTCGAGCTGATTGTTGGCTGGTCATCACTCGACTGACTGAGCTGACACTGCCATCTAGCTTCATGTGGCAGAAGTGGAAACTGGAAAGGAGACTGACTACAACACACTGGACCCTGTAGATCACAACACACATCTTTGGAAATCTCTAATCAGCGTTGTGGAGTAACAGATTACACGTAACAGGATTAGAGTGATCTGATTAAAAAAATAGATAAATAATCTATTACTATAAAAACACTATTGCACTATTATATTACAATGAAGCATTTTGATTCTTGGTGTTTTTGTTGGTACATAAAAGATGCACAATGCACTTTCTGCAAATTGGAATAAATTCAAATAATATCATTTGAAATTAAATATTTCATCTCCCGTTCTTTTAACTGTCCAGTGTATGTACTTTGGAGGCAAAGTAATCTAAATTAACTGAAAGTAATCAAAATACATACAGTATATGTTTAAGAATTACAATGGATTATTGCACTGATTGCATTTTTTAAAATGTTTTTATTTTATCGGCATTGAGTAATCTGACTTGAATTACATTTATTTTGAAAGTAACCATCCATATCCTGTTGTTAACCCAATTTATTATCCTGAGTGTTGTGATGCAAAATGATATGCACAACAAGTAGTCCAACTGTACTGAAACAAGTCAAAACAGCTGATTGGCATGTTTGAATGTAACACTTTCATTCTAGCAATATGAAAACAAGACCAACAGAATAAATATGAGACAAAAAGAGAAAGCATACATGCTGTTTATTTCAGTGACAATGAAACATGAGCATACATTGCCATGAGAAGACAGAAAATGAATGCATGGTGGGAAAACACTATGAAATTCATTTTTGTATTTTTGTGACTTTGTGAAGCAAAACTGAAGCGTTCATGCATCTGTGGTCTCGTTCTGTATTCTACAGTTGTTGGATGACAAGTCATGGTATGTGACTGTTTGTTTGCTAACACCCGTTTGCTGGCTGGGGCCCTATGCTGCGTCGAACATCTTCTTCCTACCCTCCATGCCAGACATGGCTTCCACATTTTTCCGCCAGTCACTCACCTCCACTGTCTTCTCCTATAACACAGAAAGAATCACACAAAGGTATTTCTTTAGTTCTTTACCTGTGTAGAGTGTCTACCGCTCACCCGGCTGAGAGTGTTTGCTAAGGTGCTGGAGAACCAGTTGAATCCACAGTGAAAAAGATCTTCCACACAATTAGATCTATGCAAGTCACATGTATTAGGCCAGGTTTTCAGTCTACAAGACCCTCATGATCTCTGTTAAACAGAAATATTCTAGGGACAGAGGGATCCTCTCTGGGTGGGGGCTGTGGCTTTGGCCCTTGCACTTCTTGCCATTGGGTTCTTGTAGTTTTGGCAAGCTCAGAATTTGAAACATTTGCACTAAACTGTACTATTTTTTTTATTTATTTTCTTACAATCAGCATCTCTTTCTCTCTGTGTGTAATTATCTTTTTCTTAAACCCACCTTCTCTGTGTCCTCCTTCTTGACTGATTTGAGGTTAGCCCGCAAGTCCATGGACACCTTGTGCTTGGAGCCCAGGAGGGAGCGCAGGATGGCGTCAGCAGAGACCCTCACCCTTCTCAGGTTGGGTCTCTTGAACTTCCCTCGCAGGTCAAGCACCTTGATGTTTAGGTCTTTGATCTATAGAGACAGTGGAGAGAAATAGTGTATTGGTTTTAATATGCGTCATAGGTGTCATAGATCTCTGTTAAATAAAACTTCCACTTTTAGGTGTTATGACATGCCGCACCCGTTGGACTACTTTACTTTACTGTATCAGGCTGGATGGATATTCTTATGTCTGTTTATCTGTTTGCTGTAGATAGGAAGTCATTTCATCAGCAAGATTAATTTCCCCTTAGTGCTCTGTTACCTCTCTGGTGTTGTGCAAGACTTTGGCTTCAATGTCGTATCGCTCCTCATCCACCACATCTATTTTGGCATGTAACTCCTGGCATAATGTCTGTAGGGGAAATAAGACAGGGTAGGTGTCTTATTTCTGCACCAATTTCACTTTTTGAGTGAAATAAGTTTGATTTCATTGGGAAAAATGTTGGGTAATGCAATTTCAGAAAACATACAGTATTATTAGCAGCGCATTAGTTGATCAGCAGAGTGTAAAATTGCACCTTTAGCTCTGCTAAGGACATGCCGCTGGTCAGTACTGGGGGAGCTTTTTCTTCCAGGTACCTTGCCTTCTCCTCCTCTTTTTCTTCCATCTCCTGCTCCAGGTTGTCCTTAGCCTTGGCTGCCATCAAGCTCTGAAATAACATTATGTTGAAGCAAATGTTATGATGCAGTCTGCTAATGTGGTCCTGGATCTCTACTGTCTGTTGGAGGAAGGACTCACCTTTAGCATGAGCTTGCGGGAGGCAGAGATTTTAGATTTCTTCTACAAAAAAGAAGTTTGTTTATACATTTTAGTGTATTAGGGATAAACTTAAATTTCTGCCAGTAATAGATCACTTAGTGAGTAGTGGCTGAAATCTTACCTCTGGTCTGTGGGTAGACAGTGATTTGAAAATATAAAAAGGACACAAAAGGGACAATAATTGAACACTAGCAATAACTCCATCGCCATAGCTTATCTTTCATAATCTGTGTTCCTATAGATAAATAACATGTGTTGTCTGAGATAAAAACAGAAACACAATACACTTACGGTTGCTCAGGCATCTTGGCTATTAGATTCCCCCTGGAAGACAAAAATAAAACATTTTGTTTTGGAGTGCCAAACACTGGGGACCGCTTGAGTCTAGCACCCCCAAAGGGTCTTAATTGTGGCTTTCATTTCAGTTCCACTATACAGTCTACCGTCTAGTGTTACTAGAATGGAAATATACCATTTATATGTACGGGTATGTGCATGTGGTCTTCAAACAAACATTATCTGGGCTTAATTTGATAAACCAGTTCTTTGTCAACAATTCATTCAGTTACTTTTATTGTTTGTGATTGTTCTGATGTGGCCAGTGCATTTAATCAAGTACTGTTACTTTTTTCTCATAGTGACCTGGTGAAGAAGGGCCTGCTGGGCAAAATCACTCAGTCACCTCTCTGTGCTGATAGTGCACAGAGAGACACACACACGCACACACTCAACACACACTCAACACACAAACACACACACACACACACACACAAAAAGTGATGGCAGACAGGGAGAGGTATGCAAGGTCCCTGACATGGAAGCTATTCCAGACAGATAACAACCCCAGCTTTCTCCAACACTTTTCCGCTGGATAAAGGAGAGACACAAATAGATCCAGGGTCCCTTTTCCCAGAACTGAGCTTCCCTAAAAGCTTTTTCAAATTCCTAGTTGAGGTTATGAATGAATTAGTCCATTGAGCAATATAAGAAATTTAACGAGAAAACACAAGCCATAATAATATTAGTGTGTCAGTTGAATTACTCGAAGGCTTGTGATCCTCTTTAGTCCAGTGAAACATCGTAGTCGTACTTTACTTAACAGTGTACATGAATTGAGAAAATAATTGTGGCAATTTACTTTTTCTTCTTGAAATCTTATTATTGATTATTATAATTGATCCAGAGATCTGCAGACAAAAACATTAGTATTGTGACAGTGAACTGAAGTGCCTAGTTGTTGCTGCTGACTCATCAATAGTGTAACATTTAATTCAAAGGATGAATTTGAACTTTTCGTCATTCTCTCAATTTCTGATTGAAAAAATATATATAGTTGTTTTTTAATCTAAAGCAGTATCCATAAGCAATTAATTGGGTCAGTGCAAAAACCCAATACCAAAGATGCATGGCCTTACCTTTCTCTATTGATGCTGTGGACGCAGACAGAAATTGATGGAGAGAGGAACACACCAGTATTTATCTCAAGCTCCTGTTGTCCCTCCCATCTATCTCAGGGAGACTTAAATAGACACACGCACATGCACACCAAAAGAGGGAGTGGTCTCAGGGCAACAGTGATTTTGATGCTGAATTTTCCAGTTGTGTTGACAGGTCATGACCCTCTGGTGCTTCAAAATGATAATGTCTGCTGGCTGTGCCCTGAGCCAGGAAGGGATAAACAATAACCATGTTGACTTTCACTTGCATAGTTTTCACGGTCATCTGTAATTCGTTCACCCTCCTACACCAGTCTACAATAGACAGCAGACAGGTGCATGTGGAAAGTTAAAATGACTCCCTTTTTCCATATTGATCTAAGGTTTATTGTACATACAGTTGAGTAGAGTTGACTATCCCCTTTCTACAAGTCCAGTCGTAGCTAAGAGATATGACTTGCTGTCACTGTAGATGATTTTCTTAGCGTTTCTTTGGCCTCTGAGAGAGGTATTAGAGATGTGGCCTGTCTGAGACTGCAGCCCCCCTTTGGTCTGATTAGGATAATAGCTGCAGACAATGCTAAGCCAAGGAATGCAGTACCCACCGTGCAACAGCTAAGACCTGCCAACTAAACATAGACAAATTGCGGCGGCATGTGATGCTGCCACTCTTTGCTATTGGGTCCTAACTTAAGTATGTGCTTGCGTGGGTTCATGTATCTGTCTGTGTGAGTGTCTACATGCTATGTTCACATGTGCAGGGACAATAAATGAAATCATTTGTGTCTGGTTTGTGTTTCTGTTAAAGATTTAGTTTTCTTTGGTGTGAAAAGTAGTGACAGAAATTTTTGGCATATACATAGCAACACTCGATAGAGAGAGATCAATTTCTACCACACCGTAATTGGAACACATTTTCTCTCATTTAGTGTCCTTTGACACAAATAGAAAGATGCGATCATTTCTATTCACTGATTTTTGTTTTTGTCTATTTTCCATACATACTGTCCAAAATATTTCTCTTCCCAAAATAGACTGACCAGATGAATTTGAGTGAAAGCTAAGGTCCCCAAACTGCTGTCACTTATTCATTTGAGTTCAGTCATGGGAATGTAGATGAAAAAGGAAGACTGAGACAGGTTAAAAACCATTCATTCCTGATATTTTGCGAGTAAAAACAGCATTTTCAACTTTTTTGTCCAAACTGCTGGCTGTACTTGACATTGAACATGTGCATTACATTTACGGTAACATGCATGCCTGACAGTGGTTGCTGTATTATCTCCTCCCACAATGAGGAGCAGTCAGTTCAGTGGTGTAACCAGCCAGTTGTCAGGGGACCACCCTGCCTCATGGGACGACAGTGTCTAGGTTGGACAGTGGTACTGGTGACCACCACAGCTAGTTATTACAGTCTGATATTTACAGGGGTTCACTGTGCAAGCTGCCACGGGACTTGGAAATATCACTACATGCCTTACCTTGCCATACACTACTGTCATTAATGATGAAACAAGCTCTAATGTGACGTAAATCTGGAGAGATTACATTTCCATTATCCTTTCATTCTTATTTATTTATTGTTAGGGTTAGGGCTAGATGGGGGACGTTTGCAAGATTGTTCTTTTGCTCTAGCTCAGTCAGTGTCTTTGATGCTCTGGTATTGATTTGATTTATGACACTTGAGAACCAGCCTATAGGTGCATGGCAGCTGATTATAATTCCATCGTATATATGGCAGCAGGATTAACAAAAGTGTTTGATGTTTGCTTGACTGTTTCTGGGAACCTGGAGACCAACTTATTTATATTGTCGCCACAGGATTATATAATAGTTTTCCAATGTGATGCTTTGGAATATAGTATATTGTTTCAGTATCTACCCAACAGATGAATTTAAAATGTTGTTATTTATACGGATATTATTTGTTATTCCCATGGATAACTGCCCAAACGTAGACGATGTGAGCTACCACTGACCTATATGTAAAGCTACAATGGTGTTTAACAACATAAAAATTGTCAGTGGTCTAAAACATCAACGTAATTGTCAGGTTTTGGTGAACTCTCCAGTTCGCTAGGCCTCTCTATCGCCCTCTGGTGACTTGAAGAGAGTATGGACTGGCATGTCCATTGAGTTTTCATACAGACAGCACTACATTTAGTTGGTTTGGAAGAGATTTAACACAAATATTATTAGAAAACATTGAGAGTTCAAACCTAGGATGAGAAAAGTCTGGAGATGAAACTCATTGTTTGCTCCAATTATTTATTTTAGGTCTGAAGCAACACTCAAGTATTGGAATGACTCTGAGGCCTTGCGCAGTAAAATACTTAAATCT
>OOFE01012955.1:61953-112801 GCA_900323365.1 Monocentris japonica | reverse complement strand
GAGAGTGTGCTGGACCCCACAGAGCTTTCTACTGTGAGTGCTGAGAGATGGAGGAGCAGAGGGAGGGGAGGGCAGGGGGCCAGGGATCCCCCAGGGTCCTTCACCGCCTAAACAAAGTAAATCTTAAGAAACCTCCAGACCAAATGTGCGGGCCAGGCTGTATAGCTCTGTGCAGTGTTGTCATAGCACCAGTTACTGTTAGGGTGGGGCCAATACCTGTAAGTAGATGGCGTTTGCACTCAAGTGAGAGCTCAGAAGGTGTCGTCCAAAAATGATCTAACTTGTTTTGGTTGTTCTAATAACTTTTAAAATTCTGTGAAGCAGAAGACATGAGGGAATTTCCTGTTAGTATCTAACCCAAAGGGTCAGAGGGCACTTTATGCACTCTGCCCATGTGAGGTGTCTTTATTGAACAGGCCTATGACATGAATTCATCAGTCTCCATATAGTCTCCTCCTCCTTAAGTGTGGCTACTGTCAGATCTTCACAGAACCTGAACACTGTACTGATATTGCTCTTTAAAACCTAGTGGCAAAACTCTTCTTAATCTACAGGGAAGGTTATCTGAGCTCAGCTTAAACACTGATCTGGTCTTTGTGCTGGGCCAGGCCAGACACATGTTGGGTGGTTCAGATAGGCTCATTACTTTTTAGATTTGCTTGCAGAATCCATGTCAGACACAAATGAAGAATAGTTGCTGGTCTGGTGTAATCTGTGACTCATTCTCATGTTGTTGCCATCTCATGAAAATATACCCACCCCCAAAATGCTTTGAGTATAGTCTCCATATCAGACCAAGGTTGGAGTAAATGCCCTTTCCATTTGGGTCTGTTTGGATGCAGTTATATCATCCAAATAAATGTTTCAAAGACAAAAGTAGCAGCTTCGTATCAAGCTTAATGAATAAGCTGTCAGTGAAATACTTCATTAGTTGCCTCCTTCCACCATCTCTTCATCCTCATAGTGAACATGCCCTGCATGACTCTTGAATGCTTCCTCACTTGTGATTCTTGTGATGATTGTGTGGCACAAACTGTGATTGGGTTGAATTGGTGTTCTTGTTGATCTTTCAAATTGCACGCCCAGGTGCGATAAGTTAGACGAACTGTAGCAAAGCTGAAATATGTATAACTATTTGAGAGACCTCTGTAATGGCTGTGGTATCAGAGGTGCTATGCAGCAACTGCTTTTCTTTAGATAAACATTTTCTCAAAGTAAAATATTTCATAATATATATACATTTGGTTTGAACAACTCAACATTTAGAAAAGATTTTTTTTTTTTATTGTGAAAATGCTGTGTGTGAGTTGGTATCTGTGCCCTGTGTCCAGCCCCAGTCCATGGCAGAGGTCCTAGCCAAAAAAGAGGAGTTAGCCGACCGTTTAGAGAGGGCCAACGAGGAGGCCATTGCCAGCGCCATCGCTGAGGAGGAACAGCTGACCAGAGAGATTCAGGCTGAGAACAACGACCTGGAGACAGACAATGAAAGTGACTTCTGTGTAAGATTCTTCATGCTCATTTCTAAATTTCTGGGACCTGCTGTTTTGGCCAGTAGTTTTGAGTATTTTAATGACATCACAGTGTAAAAAAACAACAACCCACAACTCTTTACTACAGGCTAGCATTGGCAATGGAGGTTGTGGACTCAATATGGATTGGAGTGACATGCTGGCAGATTATGACGGTATGTTGGTCAACTGTCTTCATCTAAATGTCCATTGAAGTTTCATTCTTGGCAGCGGCGTGTATTGTATTTAAGCCTACTCGTGATTCCCTTTGCTGTTCTTTCCTGCAGCTCGAGAGCCATGGCGTCAAAGTACCTCATGGGGGGACATGGTGGAAGAGGAACCTGCTCGGCCTCCTGGACATGGGATCCACATGCACGAGAAATTGTCCTCACCGTCACGCAAAAGGTGAGAGTTACATTTCATCTACTTTTTAAATCTAGAGATGGTTGATTGAGCACACGTGTCATTTTTCAGTAATGGCCTGCTTCAAAATTATTTAAGTGACACACGTTGATACCAGCACAACCAACTCTTCCATTCAAATAGGTTACGTGTGCCTCGCTCAACGGCACCTCAATCGTAGTTTTTGAGGCAGGCGAGAATGTTCACTACCATTAACTAGCCTTATTTTAACAAGGATTTAAAGACTACCACATCAAAGATTAGAGTGCACGTCAGAGTCCACTGCTGCCTATTATGTATTTGTGGTGAGGGTACAGAATGAGATGAATATATTGTTTCCCTATTTGTTGGCAGAACCATTGCAGAGTCCAAGAAGAAACATGAAGAGAAGCAGCTCAAGGCCCAGCAGCTGAGGGACAAGCTCCGGGAGGAAAAGACACACAAACTGCAAAAGCTTTTGGAGAGGGTGAGTGAGCCATGCCGAGTCAAGGGAAAACACCCAGAAGAAACCTCATGCAGGCTAACCCCAGCCTGGCTCACGAGGAGAGGTTCTGTCAGCACACTGCCAGATAGAATCACTGAATATTATAGTCCCCACCCACTCTCATCCAGGCCAGCTGGCCGCCCACACTTGTGAGGGAGACCCCTGGCCAAAGTCAACAGTCTTTCATGAAGTTTGTTTTTGTTCTCCAAGCCATGGTGAGATGAGTGAGTTCTAGAATAAATCAGGATTAACCACATAAATACATGAAGTGGTATGTATTCGCATTAATCCCCATGTGGACACACTGGAGAGGGTAGCAACTGATGGATCAAGAAACCATAGTCTGTTGGCTTGGAGAATGCACCTTTCTCTTTTTTTACATGTTCATTATAACCCCTACTGCTCTACTCTGCACACTGTCTTCAGGAGAAGGAGGTGAGGAAATGGAAGGAGGAGTTGTTGGATCAGCGTCGGCGGATGATGGAGGAGAAGCTGTTGCATGCAGAGTTCAAGCGGGAGCTGCAGCTCCAGGCCATTGTGAAGAAGGCCCAGGAGGAGGAGGCCAAGGTAGAGGAGGAGTTTCCCTGGAATGCCGTAGCCCTATGCTTCTGACAGCTGAGGAATTTTCCGTATTAAGTTGGTTTCTTGCGGTCATACTTTTTTGACCCAAAGTGTTACTTTATGTCAATACACAGTGTCCCTCAAAAATACGTGTTGAGGTTTGGGGATTTGTCAGTTCAGCTGACTTTAGCCTAAATATTATCCCAATTTTTAACACATTTTAATGTATAATTTATATATGTACACTACACGTACAGCTGGTGTGCGTATGTAATATGTGTGTGTGTGCGTATGTGTATATATATCCTCCATGTATATGTGTCTGTGCAGGTGAATGAAATAGCATTCATCAACACACTGGAAGCCCAGAACAAGAGGCATGATGTCCTGGCCAAGTTGAATGAGTATGAGCAACGCCTCAACGAGCTGCAGGAGGAGAGACAGAGGAGACAGGAGGAGAAGCAGGCCAGAGATGAGGCTGTACAGGTACCACAAACACTCTTTGCTCCACATTTAATTAGTGTGGAAGTAACTTTCACATTGAGCTGCATTTCCTGTCTCTTCTACCCCTTATGTAGGAACGTAAGCGGGCCCTAGAAGCAGAGCGGCAGGCAAGGGTGGAGGAGCTGCTGATGCGGAGGAAGGAACAAGAGGCCCGTATCGAACAGCAGAGGCAGGAAAAAGAGAGGGCTAGAGAAGATGCAGCACGGGAGAGGGCCAGGTTTGTACCCCTGATTTCCTCCAGTATCAGGGCTACATACACCCGGAGCTATAACAATCCACCTTTGAATCCAACAGTTGTTTTGACAAACTGCTTAGCAACTCAGAGCAGGCTTTAGATTTAGTTTTGTAAAATGTAATTTACACTAAGTGGATTTACAATGTTCTTGTCTTTCCTCTCTTCAGAGACCGAGAGGAGCGCCTTGCTGCTTTGAGCGCTGCTCAACAGGAGGCCATGGAGGAACTGCAGAAAAAAATTCAGATGAAGGTAGGTTCTGCTGTGCCACCTCACATCTCTACCACCAGCAGTTAAGAGAGCATTCAGAAATCCCTCTTTCTCCAATGACCTTTTGTCTGGTTTCTTACCCTAGCACGATGAAAGCAGCCGTAGGCATATGGAGCAGATTGAGCAGAGGAAGGAGAAGGCAGCTGAGCTCAGCAGCGGTCGACATGCCAACACAGACTATGCCCCCAAACTGACACCCTATGAGCGCAAGAAACAGTGCTCCCTGTGCAACGTCGTGGTATGTACACTTATATTCTATCAGTCTCAGGGCTTAGTTTTGAATAAGTTATACTCCTAGGCCCTCTGGTGTCCTTGTGTTGACTGTAACAAAACACCAGTTTCTAGATCTCACATCACACTAGAGCAATGCTGGCTATGTTTTCATACGGAATGGGGAAAAAATCAGCACATTACATCACTTTCTAATTGTCTTGATTCATTTGTAGTAAAGTTGTAAAGTTCACCCTTTATTATCTTACTTTCATGAGATAATATGTATGTCTCATTGGTTTACATGGGCATGAGGGGAGAGATACAGACACAGTGGCTACAGCAGAGCAGCTGTGGGCAACTCCACTGTATTATTTGGCAGGCTGCATGCATAAAAATGCTGACGAGAAGGTGATTCAGAGGATTTTTGGAAGAGGGCACATTTAAATGAGGATTTAACTGCATTGATTAAATATGAACTCTTGGACGAAGATTTATGACTGGGCATGATTATGCTTTTTCTAGTGTCAGGCAACGAATCCACAGGCAGACACATTTATTATCTGTGATGGACCAGCTACCATAGCAACAAGGGTGAGACACCTTGAGGCTCCAAACCAGCATCAGATAAAGAGGAGGGTCGAGGGAGACAGAGGAAATCTTAAAATGTTAGATGACCTTGGCCAGCATCTGACACTAGAGATCATGGATGGGTCAACAGCAAGCACTCTATTTAATGACATTAAACACAGGCCATCCTAAATGGGCTTTGTTCCAGCACTGGGAGAACAACAACATTGCCTGCTCTACACCTCCCTCTTGTTGTGGT
Organism: Monocentris japonica; assembly: GCA_900323365.1. Taxonomy (NCBI): domain Eukaryota; kingdom Metazoa; phylum Chordata; class Actinopteri; order Trachichthyiformes; family Monocentridae; genus Monocentris; species Monocentris japonica. Next base: position 107,801 of record OOFE01012955.1, on the reverse strand, counting down.
CATTTCTCAGTCTTGCACCGCTTTTTACACATGACATCTGTGGTGAGTCCAACATTGTCCACAACTTGATTTGGCTGATTTCTGTATCGGGGCCAGGAAGGGGAGTGGACTTAAAATCATTAAAGTCATTTAAGGCATTGTGAGATTTTTAATAGAAATAATAGAAATATTGAAGATACTTTTCAATATAAAAATCCCTGGAGAGTTACTATCTTGAGTGCATTCTACACCCCCTTACTCTCTGTTGCTGTAGGCCCAATCAGCATTATTACTCTGTCCTGTCAAAAATGTTAATATAGTAAAATGCAACCATAAAGTCATCTTAAGTGTATGGCAAAGCATACATAATGTGGCTTATGTAATACTTCACATTACCTTTGCTCAGTCATCATTTTAAACAGAGGTTCAGCGGAGGCAGGTCATGTCCCATTGAAAAGCCCATGTGGTATATCGTTTTACCAGCCTCCCATGGGGCTCTGTTGACCCCTTCCTGCCTCTGTCTCCATTGTGTCCTTAGCAGTGACCTCTGACCACAGTGTTTGTGTTTGTAGATCACCTCAGAGGTGCACCTGTTCAGCCACACCAAGGGCAAGAGGCACCAACAGGCGGTTCGAGACAGTAGCAGCATCCAGGGACGGGAGCTCTCTGATGAGGAAGTGGTGCGTATCCCACACCCTGCCAAGAACAAAGCTAACAACATCCATTCACCCTTCAAAAGAATACCACTCTAGCGTAATATGAAAAGACAAGAGACACTATGATCGTCTTTTATGACGTGATCATTATTATTGTTTATGCATCCCTACATATGTTGCTTGCTTTGTGAGATTACAAATGGGCCTTGAAATGTACGCACTTAGGGTTCAGTGCTTCAGTGGAGGGGTGACATCACCCCCTTGTCTCCAGGCTGTTTTGGCTTGGAGTGCTTTCCATGGGAAGGCAGCTCGTTAATGCAAGGTAACCTCTCAGGCTGCAATATGAGATTGGCTTTTCAACAGTGCTCTTTGTGAGGCTGACAACTGTTGGTGCTATACGCAGCACCTTTGGCCCCAGCACCTCCTTCATTCTAAGCTTTTTTCAGTGGGGAATAATTGATACTCCTCCTTCCCCTTCTCTAAATCATGTCCTTTCCAAATGCAGGTCATTTTTTCTGTTTGACAGTATGATAAACAGGGCAATGGAGAGAAGCAATTCACCAATATAGAGCTATAAACAGTTACATATACAAGTACTGCTTCAAATAGACCTGCAATACATCCCACTGTGTGATATAGCTGTACTGGTGGCCATATTATTGAGGCTATACTCAGTGAAAGCCTAGCTGAACCAAGTTATAACACCAAGTTATGCTTCTTGTCTAATTATATATCCAACTCATTCTAAATATTTTACTCGACAGGCTATTACACACTTTCTTAGTGGATTGCAGTTATTAATTATTGTGGTATTTATGAAAGATAGTATTTGGAGGTTCCAGAACTACTTTTGTTCCACATTTTCTTTCACTGTGTGAAAGGTAATCAAGCCACCCAGTACAGGTATGTCTTGAGACTTTGTTTAGATAATCTAGTCTCTTGTTATTTATGTCAAAGCTCATTTTGGTGTCCACTATTGCATTCATGAGACTGCCAACTATTTTCCAGACTGCGGTTCCATAACTCTTGCTTCAATGAAAGATTTTTAATTAAAATTAAGATGGTTGGCTGAACTGTGCAGGGGTCACCCCATAGTTTTTCAGAGGAGGCGGGCGGCAGATGCCCCGTGCCTCCACATTTAGTGATTTTCTCTCATTCTGAAAGACTTGTGAATTAAATTGAAAAAACAATGATTATCAACAGGGTGGGATCGATGTGCAGGGAGAACACCTGATATTGCAATCACTCTCTTACACTTAAGAGTTGTCATCTGTCCTAGTTTAATATGATGGGGGTGACATGGCTTCTGGCTTCTGACATATGGGATTTATGTATTGTTAACCTTTTGACATGACAGCTCAAAAACACTGGTGGCTTCCCCGAGTGAAGACTCCTCCACTGTCAGCCCCTGTCAGTAGTTCTGGGCAAGCATGGCCAGTAGAGGGATCACCAGGCTGTAGAGGGATGAGACAGGCTCCGGGTACCAGAGCTGACCTCCCAAAGGCACTGAATGGTCCTAAAGGTCTTGTTGTTGAAACCACTCTGATGGCCACGAATTGAGAACCCTGATGAAATATCCAAAGTGACAGCTGAAGCTCGCCCCTGCCTCCCCAGGCTTTTTTGAGAACTGGTTGTTGTCTGGTTATAGGAATGAAGCTGCTGTTACTGATATCATGCAGGACAACTGTTCTATTAAAAGCGGTATCAGAAGAAGATATGTTAGGACCACCTTTATTTTACCGAGTTTCAGTTAAGTTTGGTTTCAGTTTTTTGTGCTGCATTACTTGGCCCTCCTTGAATGTCACTGATAGTATTCAATTCAACACAAAAATGTTATGTGAACCGCTGTAGCAATGGTAACTCAATCCAATGTAGCATCATATCTTACCAAGTAGCTAAGATGAAATACAGCTGTCTGTTTCACACAAAATGGAACGCCTACATCTCAAGCCTTTGTATGTGACAAAAGAGGTACTGGGTGAACATATCACTTAGATTGTTTATGTGTGTAGGTTGCCTTTTATTTCTTGTGTGTGTGTGTGTGTGTGTGTGAGACAGACAAAGACAGAGACAGAGAGAGAGAGAGAGAGAGAGATGTTTAGAGTGGTGTTGTATTACTCACACCATAGCCTGTCTGTGGTATTGTGCAGTAGCGATGCCCTTAAGCCAGTCTCTTGGCTCCTTTGTTTCAATGGTTCAGGTAGACACCTGTCTGTCATCCAGTCAGATCGTCTCAAACACTCCTCACAAACTCTACATCACCGCCATTGAGCCTGGCCTCTTGAAATTTCTTCATTAATATCATCCATATTTATGTGTGCCCAGTGATCATTGTCCACATGTCAGTGCTTTCCTGTATTTGACAGCCTAATATTTAAGGTCCCATTAAGTTGCCAGTGTGATTTTTAGAAGGTTGACGTCTTGGAGGTGTTACTGAAACAATTCCATTAAGCGAGTAGCTAGTGCACTGGATAGCCTCTCAGAGAGATTACTGAACAGCTGCCTCCCAGGCAACGGATGGCTATGGTCATGAGTAGAGTCAGGGGCTAGAAGGCAGAGGTGCATGCATGCAAATGCACACACACACACCCTTCCTAGGAAACACAATACTCCCACATGTCACAGTGCCCTTTTCATTTCCAAAGTTATCGCCTCTTCTACTCTTGATACTGTGTCCCTTAAATCATTTTTAACCTCCTCAAGTTAATGATCAGCTTGATCACATACATTACTTCAAGTCAAAACAGTAAAGACACTGAGTTGATCCTAGATCCACTTGAGAATTTTGACATGTGATTAACTCTAGCGCTGTCTAGATCACCTGAGGACACCTGTCTTTCACCCTGAAAACCTCTATTCAAGCAGCAGGTGCACTGCCAGCACTTGTGACCAAAGGGTATGGCATCCCACACACAGGTTAGCCAGACTGCTGAATGGAAACCCTTTATCTGTGAGGCCATCCTATCCTCTGGGGTGCTGGATGACAGGATAATTGTGTAATTGGTTTCTTGCACATGCATCATGTCGTTCAAATTGGGTTACATTCTTCTGTCTCCTGGTGGAAATTTCAGAATCATCTGAGAGGGCTAGACGGGAAGCAACACCTCCAGCCCTTTAGCATGTGTGTGGGCGTGTGGCTACAAAAGAGCATAGAGTATTGAGGTACCCTGGCAATTACAGGATATAATGGCATTACTGAGAGATGTAGATCTACAGGGCACACAATGGACACACATGAATAACCTCTACTTACAGCTGCTTGCCAGGGATTATCTTTTGAGTTATTTCTATAGTAATTTTGACATAAATTGCTACAGTTACTTTTGCTTACGTCCTGTGAGAAACTCCAGCTGAAACTCTATCTCAGAAAGTGGAAGTCCTGCACATTTGTCTTCTGGATGAGGAGTGTCACTGTTGTCCCAGTCTCACATGATACGTTATATTCTCACTTTTGCCCTTCTCCCCCCCCATTATATGCTTTACTATATTTGTATGTTATACAATCACTATTTGTGATGACTAATATGACTATCAATGAGACTCCTTTTGATGTATGGATTTTGTTTACTTCAGGAGCATCTTTCCCTGAAGAAATACGTTGTGGATATTGTGACCGACAGCTCTGTGTCTTCGGAGAGCGTCAAGGATGGAGAGGAGCGGCAGAAAGCACGGAAAAAGGCAAAGAAGCTTCGCGCAAGGATGAACTCCAGGTCATTCATACACCACTCTCCTCTCTCCTCTCTCCACCCTCTCTCTCTCCACCCTCTCTCTCTCTCTCTCTCCAGGCATAGAGGACAAGACTGTGCTAGGACTATTTTATGAGTGACAAGGAGATGGAAAACAGTTGTTATGTGCATCCTGGCTGTCCACAGAGTAACACTGATGAGCTTAATTTATGACCACTTTCTGTGATTAGGGAGCAAAACTGGGAATCGATCTGAGGCTTTTACCTGTTAAGAGCTTTCCCCCAAATTGCTGCCATGGCACTGCCAAAACTGAAGCCTCCCTCAGTGTACAGTATGTATGTTAAAGTATGTATAAACCATGCCTATTTTTCTTTCTTTGAGCTATTGATTTTGAAATGAAGCATCATAGAAAATCAATAGTAATCAACAAATAGGAGGCAACACTCCTCTGTCAGAAACCAGACCTGGGCTCAATCAATTTAGTGGCCTGTCACATCAGGGGTGGAGGGGATTGGAGAGGGACCCTGTGATGTTGACAGTACCTAAGTTGTGGGATGAGCTGTTTGTCATTGGTGCTGGCTAGAGGGAGGCATAGTGCCACAAGTAGATGACATGAATGTCTGAGACTCATTACTAAATTTGCAGTCTATAGTAAGTGCCAGGAAGCTATACCCCGCACACTATAAAGAATTAAAGGGACATTAAGTAATCTATGACTTTTATCGAGTTCTATCGGCGACCAAGGAATTGTAATCGGCAGGTCTCTGGCACAGCTTAATAATGAAGTCACATTTTCACAATAGAGATGAGTAACTTCTTTCTTTTTTTTTTTTTTTTTTTTTTTGAGAACGAAATGGTTGTGATGCCGGTCGGTTGCTCGTAGCACCATCCTCCATCATTGAGCAATTGACAATGCAAATTCTGATGGGGGGGTTGGTTTATCCAAAACAAAGTAAGGGGCCTGAGTAAGTAAATGTTACATTACTGGTATTGATCAACGACCTTATTAAGCCTATACAGATATAATATGGTCATTTGTGCTGCTATGGGAAAGTAAAAATCATACTTATTGCACTTTTTACAGGTGGGAGGTTTCTCATGTGAGTCTTGGGCTGTGCACACAGTTAGTGAGATAATGGCATTTTCAGACTATTACTATTCAAACTCAGTGAGCATTGTTATGCTCTTCAGGAGAAGGTACTTATTCAAAAGAAGAATAAGAGGCACCTTCAATGTGAAATGCCCAACCCATCCATTCTGCTATAGTGCTTTATTATCAGTGCTGCTGCTTTTGGCTTTCTGAGGCTCAGCACTGCTTAGAAAGTGACAACATGATATGCCTCTGTTCACTGTCACTCCTGCCCCAGCCCTGCTGAGACTAGCACTCAAAGGGAAAAGGCTTTCAGAGGTCATAAATAACACAGAGCCCCAGTAAGCATAAAGGTGAGCCACTCCACCGCTGGGTGGAAATGAGGCATTTTATTGGAACACCGTATGGTGTCTGTAAAATGCAAGAGAGGTTTTCACTCGACTCCTAGGCCAACTTGCAGCCCTGTTCTGTCATAAAGTAATGCATACACATTTTAACCCACATGCTTTTTTGTGGCTTGGCTAACCTACTCTAGTAATAAGTCTTTTGTGTAGGAAAATATGCCATTAAAATGGCATGTAAGTAGCATGTCAGTTAGTGTCAGGATGGGATCTGAACTTGGAAACCCAAGTCTCCACTTGTACGAGCTGTTTGACTGTAGTTGGTCGCTTGTGGTTCACTCAGCAGGGAACAGAGTGGCCAGTGTGTGTGGACCTCAGAGGAAGGTGTGTATACAAAGACACTCCTGTATGGAACATAAAGTGGTGAGCACACCCTAACTCATTTCACCCAGTCTGCTACCCAAGTTGGGGAAACTGGGGGATCTGGAGAGGTCCTGTCAGTAAATGAACACACACGCTATTTAGATTCTAGGTAAATTTTTCATTGCTGTAGGTTCTCTTCCTTATTGCCGCTGAAAGTGCTTGGCATCGAAATTGGTTGCTTTTTTAGTTCTACATTGCAATGTTGTATACATTGCGATCACTGTTTGAATCTGTTTTTGCTGCATACACAGTAATGAGACAAATGTATAATAGTTGCCTCCCTGTAAAATAAGTTGAGGTATAAGGAATTGAAGTCTAGTTTGTTATGAATTGCTCATTAGTTTTGCTTTGTAGATTTGTGCTTTTTCCCTTATTGCTGATTACTGATATTTATTTCCCCTAGCCCATTTAGTCAGGCCTGCTGCTGACAATGATGAATTGCTCAGCAATTGCTCCCCGTTTAACCTGAGCGGGTATAAACCTGTCAGAGATTAATATTGTAATATTAAGAACGACAAACGGGCCAGGTATAGTTCAGGCCCTTGTGAAAGCAAGTCTGCATTGCCCATTCAGCCTACTCAGAGGACATAGAAAATAATGTTATCAAATGATGGACCCCACTCACCCCAACAGTGGTTTAACTGGTTGGTTTTACATGAAGAGTGCCTGGAGCACTTACTGTAGCATTTTGACCTTGCATTCACATCTAGGTTCCTCAATGTGTTTTGGTAATAGAACAGACAAAAAAAGAATGAGGAACAGGCCGGATCTTGTTATTCTGAGTCACATGCAGTTCACAAAATTATAACCATTTGCAATATTTGATAATGAAAGGCTATATTTATCTTTCTTGTCTTTATTTTAAGTAATTTTGCTGTAATTACTTAAACAGCAAGTTAACAATAGAAACCATAGAACAATAGAAATTATCAATAACAACAGAAATGAGGACAAACGGACAAAAGGGGACAAAAGGACAAATGTTTTTGGCATACCAGTGTCCAGTGAGGTAAGTTATCTATTGCTGTTGGATGACTGACTATGATTGTGAACACTGGATTGGGCCTTGGTTGGTCCTGGTCTGGTCCTCGGGGACAAGTCCACCTGTCTTCTTCCAAGAAGTGTTTGATTTTTATCAGTTTATGGATGGATGACCGTAAGGCCCTCTGTCTAACTCGGATCAGTAGTTCTTATCTTGTCTGGGAATGCCTGATTGACAGATAGAATCCCCCACCCAATCTCTAACACACACACACACACACACACACAGTTTGTGTTTTTCAGTGTCTGACTCTGGTAGGCTAATGCCACAGAGATATCAGTCCATTATGACCATGAACGTCTAGGAGGTCACACATTCAAAACACTGGTGGCGCTGCAAGAGACCCCCATTAACTGTTTATTTGACAATGAGTGAAATAAAGAATTTGAGCCGCTTGTTACGTTATGACTTGAGGGAAGAGGATTTAAACCTAGAATTAAGTCTGGGTGATATGAGTAGATGGCTGTGAGACACCAGGTCCCTACAGATCCAATGTCTGATTATTTTAAGCCAAGTTACTTGGCAAATGGCTGACAGGCCAAATAAACACCAAGACTCAACTTGAACTTTTTCTCTCTCTTCGCACTTTTCATCCTTCGTGTTCTTTACTTACAGGCCAAACACATTTTTCCTGGGATTCTAAGACTTTTTCCTCCTTCTCCCTCTACAGGGCAAAGGAATATGAGACGTCAATGGAGGCAAAGACACAGGTCCCTGACTCCCCATACAAGGCCAAGTATGGTTTTTTTTTAAAAATATTTATTTATAGTTTCTGTTTTTCATTTACTTAACTGTGATTATTATAATGCATTGGTGGATAGATATTGGTTGGGGTAGCATGGAAGCATGGCATAATGATTGGTGTTTTTTAACAGTGCTTGTGGATTTATAATGACAGTATTGGCCCCTGCATGTTCAGGCTGCAGCGCCTGGTGAAGGACCTGTTGAAGCAGCTGCAGGGCCAAGACAGCGGCCAATGGGCTAATAACAAAGTGTCTGGTCTGGACAGAACCTTGGGAGAGATCTCCCGCATCCTGGAGAAACAGGTAGACGACTGCATCATACAGATTCTTTATTTCACTTTTTGTTTTTTAATATTTATATTTGTTTAGTAAGGATTTTCCAAATTTCTGGCAAATTTCTGGCTATATGATATTTACGCACTCATACCTCCCACTTTTCCTTTTACATAGATGCCTGTTACTAATGCAGTATTACCACACTAATCCTCCCCTCACATCCTCTTAGCTGCAGTAATATGGTGGTCTTCTGAGAGTGTTCTGCTACAGTGCAACTCATCTTTCTTGGCCGCTTTGCTGTCACCTGAACAATCTGCAACAGTCTACAGTACTGCAAAGGAACAGGCCAGACCTTTGGCATCTCCCTCAAATAAAGAGTTGTGTTTGGCTGCGGCTCCTTCTGTCTCACCCTCCCAGTGTAGAGTATCACTTGCTCCAAAACTACTTGCCCTCGGTTACTGGCTAATGCAGACCAGATTAGCTGTGTTTTCATTGTGCAGATGGTACCAATAGAGGAGCTTCCTATCACCAGAGCAAGCATTGTCTTCTGTCTGGGTAGCTCGCACGACTCAGATGTCATTGGTTTAGACAATAGTAAATTGGATTTCCAGATGAAATTCCATTAATGCAAACGACTTTATGGAACAAAGTCAGGAGAATTTTTAGTTTTTTATATTTGTTTGACTCTATATAGCTGGCAAACATAATTGAAGGCATTTATAACAATAGTTGATTTGTAACATCTGTTAAACACAAGTTATTTGAAGTTTTGTTGCATGCCATTTTTTGACAGTGAAAGTCACATCAATTTGAGAATGAGAGGAGGAATTGAAACACCTGCCACAATGTTTATGAAGAAGACAATATACAACCTCCTTCCTGTAATGAGGCATACATTTCCTGCCAAGTTTTGGTTCAAGCCATCATCAACATCCCACTGTGTATACCGGTGGGTGTGAAGATAGAGATTATGGTGTCTCGTCATTGACTAGGGGGAAGGCTAGAGAGGCTATTACCAAATTTCCCCAGAGAGGCAAAGAAAGAGGTGGCTGAGGTGGGTGGCACAGCACCCTGTAAGGGGAGAGGAGGAGACCAGTGTGATCTGAGTAGGACACAAGCTGTCACTAATACATAAGGGCTCCTCCCATGAGCTCCTCACACTCCCTGTGGGAGGTCAGAGGTCAGATGGCCAGGAGCTGTGCTCCATTCAACATTGGTGTGACTGGCATAGAGGCAGATCAAGGCTCAGTTTGTGTGGTTTGGCTTTCTTCTACCTCAGTTTAAAAGCATTTTTAAACTGTATTGTCAATTTTTACTTAAACAGCCACTCAAACATTCAGACTATTTCATGCCAAAGCCGTTTGTAGCCATTGAGCGGCGTGATTGGCCAGTGAGGCAGCCTAGGGAGCCCTTCCTTTTCTAATCCGTGGACAAAGTCAAATAAATAGAGTCTCTGTTAGCATGGCTGTCTGGCCCCTGAGTCACTTCAAGTCAGGACCGTTTAGATTATTTGACCTAACAAGCATCTCTCGTGTCATTGACTCACCTAGAGATTTGTTTTTCTCCGCCATATCTGATTCAGTCTCCACTTTCTCTGCTAATTCCTTAGACAACACCCGACACTCCCCCTCTGCACTGCTGTTTGAGCCCCCCTTCCCCTGCTCTCTGGGCTAGACCTACTCTCTGACCACAGTGTGCTTCTCCCTCTGTGGCCACTAATGGTTTATTTTGTGTCAAACCAGATTCTGTTTTACTATTGGTTGATTGAGAGGAGCAATTTCCCCTATATGCTATTCTTTTTACTTTCTACACTCTTGCCTACTTATGCACTATACTGCCCAAAGTATTTACCACTGCTTTCAAATAAAGCCTTTCCAGAAAAGCGCAGCGTTTATGACCTGAAGGAATGAAGGAACTGTCAGGAACATGCTGCTCTGAGAACCAAAGACTGAACACTACATTTACATTTTCATTTGCCAGCTGTTAGGGCATGGTAGGGCCAACCAGAGGTTCTTAGAAGGAGTTGTATCGGGGAACATGGGGGTAGGTGCATGGCACAGTTGCAGGATAACAGTGTTTCTGGCATGGGCCTCCAGCAGACTGACAGATACAGCCCAGATCAGCAGTGTCGCAACTTTGTCAAAGACAACAAAGGTGACTGCAGCAAGTGTGTCAGTTGTGTTTAGAAATCCTCCATCTTAATGAGTGAAATCATTCTTCTGACACACCTGGATTAAATTGGGAGTGTTAGAGTGTCGCAGATCACTTTTCCCATGTTTCCCTTGTTTGTTTTAAGAAACCCCTTCACAAAGTACAAACTGATGTGATGGACAAGTGTATCAGTATGCTTGTTTTTCCTTGTCTGCTGCATGGAAAGTGTTTGATTGACATTGACACTGACCATTAATGGAGCTATTTCTCCAATGCATCACTCCTACCATTATTTTCTATATTTACTATATTGGTATCATGTCCGTGTTTAGTTGCCTTTCATTACAGAGTTTTTTTTTCTTTTCTTTCTCGTTGTTTGTTTTAATCCTCATTCAAGCATGAAGACATTAGTTTGTGGATAAATAGTTGAATCATTTTAGTTTAAGTCATTTTTTAATATCTTATTATTTTTCCTATTAGAGTTATCCACTTTAAAATTAGGCCCATAACTCGGGAGATTGGCAGCTGTCATTTGTTCCCAACGAGCGATATTTTGGTTTCCTCACCACAAGACCAATAGGGAGTGAAATGGTTGTAAGCCCCTCTGTGTATTAGTTACAACTAGGGGCTGTCTGCGGTTTCTGTGGCTGGTTTGATTTTGCACCACACTGGCCTTTGATTAATCTCAGTTCATTTTATGGAATAAACACAGTTTGTAGTATTACCCATTTCCATGTTCTCTCAACAGTTGTGCAGTGTACTAAATAATATGCCATTATGTCTTGTAAACACACAAGTTTGTACTTGAAATGTTTATTCCAGCAGTCTTGTTGTGCTTTACAGTAGGTTTGGCCCACAGAACTTTGTTTACCCCTCACAGGCTCTGTAAAGCTATATAATGATGAAATGTAAAGAGAGTGATCCATCTTACTCGTCTCACTGATTGTTAGATTGTACTAGTGAAGGAGAGAACCAATGACGTAGAGATGCAGATCAAGGTTGAGGCCCATCCTTAATGAACTCTGTCAGTTGTTGTCCATCTGTTGCTGGGGTGGGACAACTGAGGCTGTCCCCTCCTCTTTGCTGTAATGTTGGCTAATTAGAGCACCTAGTGGGAGGGGACTACAAAGCACAGACAGTCTGGCTGGTCCTCCCAACACCTCTGCCACAGTCGTAGGAATTACCAGCTGCTTGGCCTTCTGATTAGCCAGGGCAATAATGGTCATCCTGGACAATAATTGGATAAGATTCCCCCTGTTGTATAATTCAGTAGCCATAGCCTCTCACCTCCTTTTAATGCTCGGCCTTTGGAGGGATCTCTCTCATCCTTTCTTTTCTGCTCATCCTATTACTGTCTCAGTGGAGCTTCTGGCTGGGTGTGACCAGACGCAGACAGATCACACATTCCCCCTTAAAAACATCGGGTGGATCTCTACTGTAACTGTCTCTCAGAAATGTAATTTGTAAATCCATGCTGTTCTCATAGAGACAGAGACATTGTTTTCATCCTGTTAGAAGTGTGTAAACAAATTCAACACTGTGTGTATAGTCACTGTCACAGTAATTACATACAAACGTGATTTCTGTTGCCCTTCTGTGGTGAGGTTTGTAGAAACGATATATCATCACCAGATGTTGTGTCCCATTTGCTTAGAAAGACAACTGGATTGTACAGCCCAAAGATCAACATTTGCCGACTGTAGAGCTGTTATGAGGCAAACATACATTTCACCAAAAACAAATGACTACAGATAAAAGGCTTGTCTTCACAGTAATACTTTGGTGCCGTTTTGTTTTCTATGGACCGTTCCAAGTGTAGACCACCTAAAGATAGTATGCCAGTTAGTTTTGAGCTTAATCCTCTTCACCCTTATTGTTCCATCATCACAACAGATAAATCTGTCAGCACAGCAGAAAAGGCACTGACTAGCCAAGCAGCTCTTGTCTGGCTTTCACAAGAGACAGCCAGGACTGGGCAGGTCCCAGTTTCCTCCTTTAATACCATTTGATAAGCTACCATGAAAGAGCTGCCTTTTCTCATTTAGCTTAGAAGCTTTTAGGTAGGTGTGTTGATGGGAGGGTTAAGAGAGGGGTTAAGCCAACCTCAGTGGCTGAGACCCAATTGATTAGACATGGAAACTGCTGGCATCCTACAGAAAGGAAGTCATGATCAAGTCTTTCACAAACAGTGCTCCGACTGATGAGACCATCGATGAGACCTCCATAATCCTCACTATACTCGAGAGTTGCTGGTGTTCTTATTGTTGTTTTTGCCCCAAGTGTTCAGTGTGTTGGTTTGTTTTTGTGTGTGTATGCGTGTGTGTGTCAGTCACCGGATCTTGAAGAGCATTTACCTCTGCAGTGGGAATGAATGACAGATGAAGAGCTTATCTGTAATTTGGCAAAGCGCTTCTCTCTCAATGTGTTCAGGCTTGTTGGCAACTTCCCATCTGTGGAACAAAAGCATTGTGAAGTGGCTGGATTTGAGTGCTGTCACACTAGTGAGGAGTCTGTAACCTCATTAGGTGGAGGAGTGACCTTCGGTGTAACACAGTCCATGCCCTCTGCAGTTTTGCGTGAAGAAAGCCCTCCATCAGTAGCCCCTCTTCCAGCCCCTTTCCCCCCTTGTCGACCCAGGCACAAAGATGTCCGATAACTGCGCTCGTTCCTGGCTTTGTAGTTGTTGATTTATAGGACACTGTAGCAACAGCGTCTGACCCACTGCCAATTACTATAACTCCTCTCTCCTATCATCACGAGAGGGCAGGACCCAACTATTCAGATATTTGGTCATGAATCTTATGCTACAGATCTTTTTTGCCTTAAAGTTAATTTGTTTGTATGTGCTTATGTAGTGTAAGTGGAGTGAAAAAATTAAATTAATTTCAAACTTAATTGTCCCATAAGGGAAATCTGCCGTGCAGACGGGGTTTAAAGTAAAATACACAATAAAAACAAATAATAAAAACAATATAAGCATATTACCTAGAGTGACAACATATACCATATACACTCAGTATCCATCATAACATGTACAGTACCATATACCTACCAGGTAAGAAACACTTTGGCCTCCCGAACAGCCTAAATTCTTTGAGGCATGGATTCAACAAGATGCTGAAAATGTTCCACAGGGATCTTGGTCCAAGATCAACTTACTCAATAATATCACACAGTTCCTGCAGATTTTAGAAATCCAAGGATTCGTAACATGCCTGGTCCGTAACATGCCCACTGCAGCTTCGTAGCTGGCAGGAGTGGAACTTGGCATGGTAATCTGCTGCTGTAGCCCATCCTCTTCAAGGTTCAAGGAGTCTGGTTCTGATGCCTTTCTACACATCACTGTTTACTGAGCTGTTAGTTGCATACCTGTGGCCTGCCTGTTACCTTGAACGAGTCTCCTCTGAACACTCTCATCCAGGACAACGACATTTTCAACCACAGGGCTGCTGCATACTGGATGTTTAATGTTTATCACACCATTCTCCATTCACCAGTCCTTTTTCTTCTTCCTGCAAGAGACTTGATGACAGAATTATCCACTTACTTGTTAAAATTGTTTATCAACATATTGGCTGTCGGTCAGCCAGTATATGTAAAGAGCCACTCTGAGAGGGCAACATTTACCCAAACACATTGAGATCAGGTTGTAAAAAACTACTATCTATCTTCTATCAGATCTACAGTAACTTGAATGTACTAAGGAGCTTTTCTGCAAGCATGTGTGGCTGGATAGTCTTAAAGGCTGAAGAAAAATCTATGAACAGGAGCTGTATGTGTCTTTGGTTCCTCTAAATGCTGATACTACAGATGAAGTAATACATGCACCCCCCCCTTCCCCCTGTCATGGAAAATTGCCTGTAAGCACTCAGAACTCTTTAAATAACACACAAAACACTGATAGGTTGAAGCACATAAAAATATATTGTATACAGATATATTGGAGAGAGATACCTCGTCACAGGTTAAGTCACAATCTCTCTAAGCTCTCTCTCCCTGAAAATCAGTCTACTACAATCTTTATAGTTTCTTTTGAAACAAAGAAGTCTCTCATGATTGGATCTCTCATGCTTAGTAGTGATCTGAACAAGGTCAGTCATATGACTTCCTTGAAGGGCCTCTCTGGCCTGCCATGTGACATTCAGGCACATGTCCATGGCATGTAACAACACAGTATCAATACAACCAACCACAAAATGGTAAATGATAAATACTAGCAATCTATTCCAATTTACTTTCACACCCCTTAGCTACATGCAAACTGTAATTGATCTAATAAATTATCAGCTTGGTTCAGAATATAATAACAGTATGATTCTCTTCTGTGTCCTATCTCATTAGACTGATGCACTTAATTTTAAAGTTCTCTGATCCCCCTTTTTCCCCCCACTGGCCTCTTCTGGATTTTGCTAGTCCATGTTCGTCAGCAGAGACCACCCTGGTGCTGAGTGGGGCCTGCAGAGCATTTGTCCTCCACTGAAACTTGAATGTTGTGAGGGTGGAGTCGGGTTGTGCACTTTTGAGATTTAACAGGAATACTTTAGGGATCACTTTGTTTCAGATTTCAATCCTTCACTCCTTTAGGAAAAAGAGGGGTTCCCTCCCTGGTGAGAGCAATGTAATCCCATGTCCAGCATGTGGCTTGTTCTCCCCTGACTGTGCTTCTCTCTCTCCCTCTCCCTCCCCCTCCCTTTGATCCCAACAGAACAATGCAGATCAAGTGGCCTTCCAAGTGGGAGGTGGTCTCTCTGCTCTGGAACAAATTCTGCAAGTTGTCACTGCTGCCTCCACACCCTCTGCAGTTCCACGTATTCCTGTAAAGTGAGTACGATCACCTAATGGAAATATTTACATATTATTTATAAATCCGTACTTGGACTCATACAGTATCTTTGAGGAAGTGGAATATGTGCTGAGGTATCCAAATCTTTCTGTAATTTAACACACAGCTCAAAACAACAAATCAATTACTATGCCCTAAATTGATTATGATGATTTAATTAAGTTTCTGTTTTCAGCCAGCAGGATCAGCTGTCCCTTTTAGCTTTTGATTGGCACAATTTGATTTCTGAACTGCTGAGCAGGATGTTTCCAACCAAAAGGGTCAGCCATCCCTATTAGCCTATTGTTGTTGAGACCAGCGGTGAGGTTATAAATTAGTGAGTGTGATGTTGTGGACTAGGTGTAAGCCTAAGTTTAGGTTCAGTGTCACTGGTAGTGTAGATGAGTATAGTTCTGATCAGTGTTGCGAGCGGGTGGGGTTGTTCTGGGATGACCCCAGTGACATGCCTGCTCTCACCCACCCCCTTTTTCTTTAACATCCAAGCAGGTTTCTATATGCTACTACTAACATAGCACAAGGGTTAGTTACATCAGATCATCTGAATTGGTAAATGTCTATGCATGGCGAAAATAATAATGTTCCTGATGTGATCTTGCATCAGATTGAATATGTCAATTGCTCCAACCAAATAAATCAGGAAAACTCATATGAACAGACTAACTTGGTATATGGCGTTAACATGGCAAAATAACCCCACTCTATGTGAAGTACTTTACTTGTTTTAATCGCTGCATGAGTAATGTGAGTATGACTCTTCAAAGTAACAGAATTGGATTAAGGCTTTTACGTGACTCATGTCTAATCAAAGTGTGCTCGTAATTACATTAACATTGGGACCACTGGTGCAAATGTAAACATAGTCATTCATGGTCCCCATTTGTGTCACATCAAAATTTTTGGCTGTAGGGTACAAATGCACTGGAGTTTTGTTTGTGTAGGCATAAATGCAAGTTGATCAACTGAGAAATTAACTGTTTTGCATTTCTGGATGGAGGGTAAAAAACGCCTCCATTTGATCCCTACCTTTTGTTGTGTACTTTATAGTCACACGGCCTTCAGCCTAGCAGCTGTTAGATTTTGTCTTCTCAGTAACTTGGCTTTGACCGTATCCTCTCACTGACCTCACTGGCAGCACTGCTTTATTTACTATTTGTGATGTTTTTGCAATTGCATAAAGTGAGTGAGCTAATCTCAACTAACTTACTTTGTCTCTGTTTATAGTGGCTTCATCTCAATAAATACTCTGAAAATGTATTAATGAATAACAACACTGCCCTTCTAGAAATGGAAGGCATTTCCATTTCAGTAATCAGTTTGTGTTCATTCTTTTCTCTTGAAACACAAAAAGCGCATTTGTCCCATCTATCATTTAGAGTGCAGAGTATTTTTGAGTTGTGGGTCTAGCGTTTGTGTGGCTTGCCAGTAGATAACCTCGGAGAGGCCGCCATACTCACTAGTGGGACACTCTAATGGACTGAAATGGCCTTGCTCCCCCATTCATTAGCATTTACTGGTCTCTGAATCTCCACTAATGGACAAATGCTACTTATATTTATAAAGCTTTTACAGGGCATCGCATGTATATTGATTTTTTTTTTTTTTTCTTTTTACCCACTCTTCTTCAATCACTGTAATCTGAGGGAATTTCAAGCAAACTAGACAAGAATTGTAAGAAATGTTATTAACTTCAATGGAGTGACTTTCTTCTTTGTACATAGAGTTTGTTTGCATAGAGTATGTTTTAACATGTGCATGATGGTGTGGTAGCTTAAGTACACACAATAGCTCCCTGGCTTTTAACATATCCTCTTGAAATGCTTTGGTAAAGAAAGAGGAGGTGAAGATTTGAGGCATGTCTTTCATCCTCTATGTACCAATCCAATCAAACTCTGGCGTGGGTTATGAGTAATGATAAAGGAATGGTCTTGAAGTACCACTTCTTTCATTTGAACATTTCCAATGCCTAAGCAGGTTTCTTTACATATGCCTGCCTGGCCCCATGAATGCAATCTGCACTACAGTGCAGATTAAACCAACTTGTTATTTTGTAGCTTGTAGAATGTACCTAAAATTTATTGATGGAGATATTAGGGTAACAACCTACAAGAGTCTGTAGTTTTGTATCCAAGCAAAACTACATTTTTTAAATTCTGGTGTCCACAGGAATATTTCAATATTCCTGACCATGTTCAAACAACTCTCACCTGACTCCTTGTTGTGTTTTTAAATCCATGTAACATGAAGGAAATAGGCAAAACTTTAACCTTGTGATGGAGCCAAGTCAGGTCAACGTAGTCGGGAGCTGGTGACGAGATGCAACACAAGGACGCAGCCTGGCTGTCTACTTATCACAATCTGTCATCTGGATGGCTGTGTAGCGTAATGGGCTGCTAGACAGACACGAGCCCCAGAGTACGCTACATTATCTGTTTACAGTAATGCTGCCGTATTGATCACCTCCTCCTCCCAGATAAGCAGAATGATTTACAAAAACGAAGGCAGCTGCGGAGATGCTCCTGCCATATCTCTCCCCAGGGAGGCCGATTCCATCTTGTTACCATTACATTAATGAGCTAATTCCTCTGCAAGGCTTCACTAATGTCCTGGTGTAACCCCGTGGCCGTTGGAATGTCTAGACCCGGGCTTATGCAGTAACTCCCATTAATTTCAACCAAAGAGATGATATCTCACAAGATGCATAGTAGTATCCCAGTAACCTGTAAAATCCTCCATGAAACAAATCTGATCAGAATCAGAATCAGAATCAGAATGGGGGTTTATTGCAAAGTAAGTTTACACATACAAGGAATTTGCCTTGATCTGATGGTGCAACATTTAACAGAAGAAAAACAAGTCAAAAATATATGAAGGAACAAGTCAAAAATATAAAATCTAAAAAAACAAATTCACATAATAAATATAAAAAAAAAAAGACAAAACATATAACAAGCCAAGAGATGTGTGCAATAAGGTGCAAGTGGGAAATATGTGCAAGTTGCCTATTTATAGTGTGTGTGTGTGTGTGTGTGTGTGTGTGTGTGTGTGTCACACACACACACACACACTTCATTTTGCTTTCATCAGTTAAGATTGTTGTTAAAAACATTCAAATCCTCATCTTAACATCTTGAAATTGAGATCTATATGTGGTATTGTACCAGTGGAGCACCAGTCTTATTCTCACTGTGCAATAAGTCAGTGGACAGTATATCTAAGCTATAAATGGTTGCAGAACCTTACCAATCATGTGAATCTGTCTGTACCAAGAGCATGTAAAGTCACTGTTATTTAGTTTGAAGTTGTTTTCTCCCAGTCAGTGAGCGCATCCTTTTTTCCCCCTTATCATTGTGGTAACTGCTAAAGTTCAGTTCAAATCAACCCAAACCCAGAGTCAGGTTGTCCTTCTGTCTTCCAACAGGGGTCACTGGAGAGAAGACAGGAAGAGAGGCTTGGCTTCTGTACTCCCTGTAAAATGGGCTCAACACCAAAATTCACGCTTTGAAAAACCAAACATGGGGAAGAACGTGGGGTTTCAAAGGAGGCTATGACTTATGAAACTTGCAGGCAAAAAATATAAAAGTTTATATTTCACAGTACTGGTCACATGATGACCATTTCACTTGACTAAAAAGAAAGGCAAAACTATAGTGGTAACAGGTAATTTCTAGAGAAGACTTTAGAACTGCTTGGAAGTGTGTTAACCCAATTTGTATTGCCACCTCTGTCTCACATGACCTGTTGTATCCTGTGAAATCAGACCTGCTACCCCTGTGGTTTTATTTCAGGATGTTTGTGTGTGTGTGTGTGTGAGTGAGAGAGAGAGAGAGTGTGTGAGTGTGTGTGAGTGAGAGAGAGTGTGTGAGTGTGAGTGTGATGGCTCATCAGATTTCCCTCCCTTCATACCCAGCCAGTGTGGCACGACAGGCAGAATAGATGTCTTGGAAGCACTCAGGGTATCGGAGAGATCAACAGCAGAATCAAATTAAATGTCATTTAGATAGCAGTGAATGAAGGGATTGTTTGACAGCACAAGGAAATGGATTTGCTCCTCACCTTTTATTTTGGCTTAGGATTCTTTTTCTTCCCCTGAACACAAATTTTCCCTGTTTAAGAAGCGGAGACTCAACCTGATCTGGAAGTTGGTCAGATTTCTGCAGCATTGCTCCAGTCAGGCTTGACTGGGCACATAGGAAACGCACAGAGAGGGCGGGAAATGTGAGACTCAGGTGGAGGAGCACAGATCTCTGGGTTGATAACTCAAGGCAGTGACAAAAAGCATGAAGAGCCTTTTACATGCTTGTTGTGCCGTTGTCAACCGAGAGCCATGCAAGAGGAAGTTGGTTTCACAATAACAAATAGCCTGGCTTTATGCTGATGGACACATGAAATCCATTTTCATGTTTACTACATTTGTTTACTACAACTGCTCATTGCACTTTGGGTTTGAACAGTATCTACCTGGCAGGGAAACAGTGTTAGTTTATTGTTGTTGCTGCCCATTTGTATTGGAGACTTACCAGGGACTGAAACCCAAAGTCTCTCCTAGGTCGTATATTGGAGGAACCCTGACCTTCGCTCTAATTTCTTCTTCCTAGCCATCTCTCTATCAGCCCTAGGAATACTCCATGGATTTGGTGATGGTTTAAACTTAAGAGTTTTAATTCAGAGGTCAGTGACACTCTCAATTCCCCCATCCCCCACCCAATCATGTTGGGGCCTGTTGGCCACCCAGGCAGAGTCCCAGAGGGCTGCAGGGGGCCTAGGACAGGATCAGGTGTGCTCCATCCCTCTACCTCTTGGCCTCATTTCTCTATGGATCTGAATAGCCTCACAAGGAAAATGGTATTCCCTGGCTGTTTGAGGTTAAGCTCTTTAGTGCAGGTGAGCAGATTACATAGCTCATTATTTACATCTCACTTTCTCTCTGAATCTCCTCTGTTTTTATGTCCTTTACAGCAGATCTCTCAGTTTGGTTCAGCAGTTAAACGTTGTGACATTAGTTCAGTACTCATTTCTTCAAAATAAGCATTTTCCTAGAAGTAATAATGTACCAGGTGGGTGGTGATAGATTGGCCATGCACTTTTGGGCACAATGTCAGTCCATCGATCTGTGCAATGCAATGAGAACCCTATAGTAGGCTAGGTGGAGGAATGTTGCCTGCCTAGATGCTGGCACACATTGGTCTCCACATAGTTATGTGCAACATGAGACAGGGTGGCGTGGCACTTTACCAAATTGTTCCTCAAAATCTTAGACGTGAGCTGTCATTGAAGGGCATTGAGATAGTGAGATTCCCAGAGAGGGTGGGCTATCAGGTGTCATGCTCATCAAGCTCAATTAGGTGGGAGGAAACCAAAGACAGATCACTGTGATGGTTCATTGTACAAACTGGTGTAAGGGCATAACTCAAACATGCCTTTGACAGGCTCCCCATTTGTTCAGAGGCGACCAAAGACAAGGCTGATTAGCTGGGCTACAAAGCAATTGCATGCTCATTACATGAACAGTTGACTGAGTCGATTGTGAAGCCATAAGGAGTATCTTCAGATCTGTGTTGCTAAGAAACTGATTGAATCAGAATCCACTGGCTAAATCACGGAAAGTTGAGTTGAATTAAAACTATTATTTTACTGTTTTATATCGCCAGTTCCAAAATGTTTAACATGTTTTTGTATTGACCCCTAACTTTTTCTTTAAATGCAACATACATTTTATTCTACCCTGTTCAAATGAAAACTACTGTGCATTGTCAACTAATGATTTATCTACTGTATACATCTAATTGTTATACTTTTGGGGAATGCAAAATAATGAAAACAAAATAAGGGAAATTAGATTTCCAAGTGGAAAAAATAAAAGAAAAAGCACATTAACTTTGTAGTAACTAAATCACAATTACAAAGGCAGCTACATGGGCAAGTCATATTTAGTTGAATGCCAACTAGCAGTTTGTCAACTTTTTAAAAGACATCTGACATACGCACTTTTATATGAGTTTTCAAAGTAACGTGAGGCAACTAACAAAGTTCTAAAGGGGCCAAGAGTTGGTGCCGGAATTGCAGGTCACAAAAACTGCAACTTTATTTAATGTGGCAAGGGGAACAGTCTCAAAAATCATGACAGTATATGCCAAATAGAGAAACTGCATTGGCAAAGAGGAACAGGAGAACAGGAAGGTTGCTAAACACCACAATATTATATTGAATCAACACCTCTGTGGCACAGTCTCAACAAAACAGTACATTTTACGCTTCAGAAAGCAGGCCCAAGGTCAACACACAAAGATGCATAACTTGGTGTAAGGAGCGCAAAACCTGGACCTCTAAGCAATGGAAAAAAAGTAATCTGGTCTGATGAGTCGTTTTTCACTATTGCACATGCACATAGCAGCAAGTTGCTATTCCATAAGTTGTATAAAGTATATGATTACACAATAATAAAGTTTGTGCAATACTAATGATAATGTAAAGAATAAAGCTTTTTTTTTTTTTTTAATTCAATTGAGCTTTCTTTTTGATATGTCTGTTCTTTTAATCTGTTACACGGACGTGCAGCTTTGTCTCATGTTCATTCGAGAATCAGTGAGTCCTGATGCTAGTCGGCTGCTATATCATTGCCCTCAACCATTACGGTTGACTTTTCTCCCTTCTTCACTCTTTCAAACTGAATGAACTTATTGTCAATATAACAGTGCCACACAGGTCAATAACAATTTACAAGATGTCACATATTATGATAAATGCTTTTTGTGCTTTGTTATTGTTTTGAGGAGGACTGGAGTAAGCTTTGATGTTAGATTTGGAGACTATCCCATCACTCAAAATATAGTGCTTCTCACATTAACACCACATTCCATGTCTGACAGCTTTACACTGCAATGTCAATAATGATACAGCGATATGACTGATCTGCCCACTAGTAAATGAAAAGCACAGAATAGAGGAAGTTATTGACAGACTTGGGTCTGTCTCAGTCTGCTTTATTTTCCTCTTCTATGCCAGCTTGATTTGACTGAAAACGCACAGCAGATGTGAAGGTTTCGGTAGATATCAAAATGTTTACCAGTTGAAATAAACATGGCCTACTTTAGGCACCGGAGAGCTAGATTCCATTCTTCCAGCGAGCAGATAGGACACGCTACTCCGCCAATGGCTAAAATATACAGTTGTCAGAAAATATTAACTGATGAAAGGGGGGTGAGGGGGAGCTGCAGTCACAGCAGAACGATTGGTCAGTTATCTGAAGCATTAATCTTCTCTGGGGCTTATTTTAAAGCAGACATAATACAGAGGCACGCTGACTGGCTCAGCACTGGCCTCTGCCTGGGGCTGCCTGGCAGCTGTGAGGAGCTGCTGAGAGGAATGGCTTTATCTCTCCAGAGGAAATGCTGCACCATCTCAGCCAAGATGGGGCTGAGATTGCACTCAGCTCCTCTGAAGGTGGCTCTAGCGAGAGGAGTCTCCACATAAGTAGCTGATAGGAGTGTTTTATTCCTCAAATCGGATTCCCTACTCAGTGAGATATGCTTTTGACTTGCGAAGATAAACTACACCCTTAAGGAACCACAAATACCGCAGAGTGTGTTTGGTTTTGTGATGTCTACAGATAGTCTTGTCAATGCCCAGCTAGACACCTACGTCCTAATAGTAGTCTTTTTGAATGAATTGTATGGGGAGAGGCAGCCTGCCATGAGCTGTTTCCTTACTTGTGATTAATCATGTTTTGTTAATCATGTTTTGTGTCAGGTCCCTCTGTGCTGCTGTAAACGCCTACTACCTGGCATGTTCCCGCTGCCCCCTCAACTGCTCCTATGTGCTATTCAGCAACAAGATAGCCCTCCTCATGGACCTGCTGCTGCATCAGCTAACGGTAAGTCAGTGCGCCCCAGCACCTCACCCAGACCTACCTTACTAGCATAAACAGAATCATTCATAAATCCTTGTAAACATTTCTAATTCAACTGGTGTGTTATATGTGTGCTAACTACATTATTCCAGTATGCAGAAAGTGCAATAAATGTACAGGAGATCCTGAACTTGAGATGAGATTAACTTGAGTAGGCCTGTATCTATCCTACCCACACATAGGACGAGCCTATGTGCCTATTTTGTAAACCCTTCCTTGTTTAGCTATACATTCCTCTGTTGTTACACAGTGCTTTGAGCACTGAGAAAGCCCTGCTTTTTCGCTGATGTCTTTTCCTGACACAGTGTTAATAAAAGACAGAGTGAAGCACACGCTAACAAGTAACAAATCCTTGCCCAGCCACACTACAGATACTTCTGGACTGAGGGAATATGAGAGTGCAGTCAGGCAGGCAGCATGGCGGCGAACATGTCAGCCCATATCCTTCAGCACTCTGTAAGAGGGACTGTAAACATCTGCCCACTCCAAACATCTAACAGTGGCGGCTGGCCGGGGCCGCCTGCACTCACAACACAGACAGGACAAGGCACAGACATGGGACTGTGGTACATGCATGAACTCTACTGGGGCTTCCTTCTCCAGTCCCGAGTTCCAATCCAAAGCAGTCATATTTCCTGAGGGCACACAGGGAGAGGTTAGTCTGTACGCTTCAGTCTATATAAAACATATCCCAGCAGCTGCTCTGATGACTGACATATCCAACAGCACTGCAGGAGACAAACTAACTTTGCTCCATGAGTTAGATGCTGATAAAGAATGGGGCCCAAAAATTATTCATGCACCTACTCACCCCTCTTTCATGACTTGTTCAAAGATTTAAGGTTTTCACACAGCTCTGCGTTTGTTATCATGTTTTGTTTGACCATGTGCATGTGTGTCTGTCTATGTGCTGGCATGCGGTTGAGAGAGTGGGGGACTGGGGGGGAATGCTGCCGTCTGACCATGTCCCCCTTTTAATTAGATTTGTGGAGAATGTTGGTGGATTTCCCTATGCTGTCAGCATGCACCCTAACCATTAAATGAGATGGTTTTACCTGACCAGTTTTGCATATTGAACATTGGTACTTCTTGGCATATCTTAAACCTGGACCTCTGGTTGTTTTCATGTCATTTATCTGGAAAAGCCTATCTAGACGAGTGGTCCTCAAGTAGAGTTTATGCTGTTTAATTCCTTAGTAGCTTCAGAATGGGCTTCTGTAATTGGCCACTCTCTCAATCCTGCAGGAGGTTTATAGTATGTTAAACACAGAACAACTTTCTTGTTTGCAACAGTGTTTTTTTTTCTTGAATAGTCTCAGTATCTGCTTGTCATCTGTGTGGTTGAGGGAATACCTCAGAGAGCTCTCATATGCCACCATGCTGGCACATCACCAGTTGCAGTGTCACTGTCATTATTAACCACCAATTTATGGGCTGGAGCTGATGAATAATTAACCAACAAACCTGGGGTTATTTATGCTGCACTGTATCATGTACCAACTAGATGGAAAGAGCTTGCACTGACAAACAAAAGCAGACCATATTTTGTTTGCTGCCTCTGGGTTGATTGGATGGCATTTTAAATGCATGCTGAGGTTTAAATGGTCTTGTCTTTTTTTTTGTCTCCCTACTCTTGGCAGATACTGTGTCCAATAACTGTGTCAGATTTCTACTGTAGTCCGTCAGCATCAAGGTTTTGTAGAGGGGAAGATAACTTTGTGATGCCACAGGTTTAATAGTTACTTGGTATAAGCTACCTTGTTTAAAAATTGTACTGTAATCTGGTGCCAAGTTTCTTAACATTTCACCCAAGAGTCTTTGCTTCTGATCATTCCTCAGCTGTACGTGCCAGATGAGGACAAGTCCATCTTTGGGCGCAGTGTGAACAAACAGGTGTTTGAGGGCTTGACCACAGGCCTGCTGCAGACCAGTGCCACGATCCTGGGGTTTCTGTGGCCCCATGTCTCTGATGATGGACAAGGCGAAAGTACACGGATCTGCTCCCCAGATGCAAAGGCCAAGAGCTCTGCCACAGACTCCTTCAACACTCGTACACAGGACCTAATCAGGTACTCTCCTCCCCACACTCTCTCTCCTACTGTCACACTTCTCTCCTCCTCCTTCATAGCACCACTTTCTCCCCTTTCTCCCCTCTCATGACCTTTTTACCTCCTTTAGTATATCCCTCCTCCACTCCTCTTCACTGGGTTGAGAGTTGTTCAACCTCTGATTTCCTCAGCAGCATGCCTTATGTAAAGAATAGGCTGACAAAATGTTAGATTTCTTGGAAATGGTCCAAATGTTTTTTTTTGTTAGGATGGGAGTAGTGTGAGATTGAGGGTGTATTCTGGCATCCTTCCAACTTTTTTCACACATTCAGCGCTCCATTTTAAGTTAAATCTGTTTCTACGGGGGACACAAGGCAGCATAAACAAAGAACACTCCTAAAGCTTTGGAAGGTCCCCTTGAACCTGGCCTTTGAGCTGGCTGTGTGGGTCTGGACTGTAGGAGTCAGAGCTGTGTTAAGGAAATGTGGGTTGTGAGGAAAGGCAGGCCCAGCCGCCGAAGCCTTGAGGAAGAGTGGAGTCTTCCCACCAACCCTCCCAAGCCATGATTCATCTGGTCAGAGCAGCTGCACAGGCCCACCACTCTCATCCACTGACCTAGTCGTAACCCTGGAGACAGGGGAGGGCCTGAGAAAAATGGTGTCGTCAGACTGGTAATCCCTGGAAGGAGCAGAAGATTTACCTCTACTGCCTTGTGTAATGTATACGTTAGTGGAGAAGGACAAAAGATCAAAACATTTTTAGCTTTTGCAACACTCTCCCATTATGCCAAACTATAGATCACAGAGAAAGGAGACCACCATTTCATTTCTTCTCAGTTGCTCAATTCATTTTTTGCTCTCATCCGCTACCGTCATAATTGTTCCAAAGCATGTAGCTCATATGATGAGACACGTAAGGGCGAAACTCAATACCAAGCAGCTTTTTAAACAGAGAGCAGTATCAGGCAGTTAGCACAGCAGTCAGTGCGAGGAAAGTTCCTTTCAACTCAGGTAAAGCTGTGGAAGAGGATGAAGTCAAAACAATGGGCTGTGGTTCAAGTGTCAGATGACCTGCTGTGAAGGTTGAAAACAGGCATAATCACCTGCTTTGAGAGGACCTCACTCTGAGTGACAGTTCTAACCGAAAAGGTATGCGAATGAAGCAGAGCCAAGATGGTGACAAGATATGGGGGAACAGTGGCTGGCTACTTCATGACAACCAAATCTTGATTGAAAGCTGTCTGAGCTGAGCAGGGGGGTGGCAGGCTTACCTGAGCTGTGAGAAGATGGCCCCAGGTCAGCGGATTATAAAGAGCCCAGAGCTGGGCTGGCACAGAGGGCCACAACAGTCCCCTTATGACACTATTAGCAGTGATTTGTGGCTGAAAGAGTGCAGGGAACCTGATCATGAGACCTGTCATTGGCAAAGACAAGTTGAGGATATCACAGTAATAGCAGGGGTTGGAGGGCTTAGAGAAGATATCAGATTTCAACTGCAGTGCTGTGTATGCACAGTGTATGCACAGTAAAGGCCTTTGTTAGTCCATGTGAAAAAAAATTATACAGAGAATGATACATTGTCTCACATATAAATTTTCTGTATGAAATTATTCTTTTGAACATTGACAAAATATAAAATAATAAAAAATAATTGTTTGCTTTTTCTCTCTTGTGTTTTTTCCAGCTATGTAGTGAACATGGGTTTGATCGACAAGTTGTATGGGTGCTTGCTGTCGGTCCAAGGTCCTGTAGACGAGTGTCCCAAGATGTCTGCCTTCCTCCAGCAGGCCTCGGCTGTGCTGCATGGCATGTGTAAGCTGTGCTTCATTGTGACTGGGCGGTGAGCATGTCCATTACTATATTACCCACCTGAGACATCCCTGTGATCTCTTGATCTCTCTCTTACACACTCACCCACACACACAAACACATATACACACTCAAACCGCTGTGTGTCTAATGACAGAGAGTGAGTCACTGTCAGTTCTTTAATGTTGGAAGTTGGAAGGTTCCATAAAGACGGGGCTCATGGTTAGTCAAACAAAGACTGGCTGCTCTGCAATCAGCCAGCAGGTCGTTTCCTCCAGTCAGCAAGCTGGCTAAGCTGTCGTTACTGCAGATGGAGATAGGCATCTACTTGACCCCAGCGCTCTGTCACTCACCATAAACCTTAGCCTGCAGCGTGGGGGGAGCCCACCCACGTGTGCTATGGTGACCTCCACTCAGAGAGGTTCAGTGGCATCACTGACAGAGGCTAAGTACACAGTCACACTGAGGGACATCAGCACCACAATTCCTCACTTAAAAGAAATGCTGACCATGGTAGCATGGTCAAATGGGGTCTGTTATGAAAATTAGAATGAGCTATATGCATTTTATACATCTTTAATTTGATTCTGTAATTGTGATATCAGTATAACAGGTAGAAATTTTAGCCATTGAAGTTCTAATGCCCGAGATCTAGAACTGTTATTTCCTAACAACCTTACCTTTTCACTATTGGCAGTGCATTGCTCCAAGATCCTGCGACTGTTTTCAGTGCCCACTGTGTGTCACCCAGCATGCTACTGTACTCTGCCAGTTGCTGGGTGCTGCTGTAACAATGACCAGCCACTTCACACCGGCAGCGGCAGCTAGGCCTATGTGTGTCATTGAATAGCTGTGAGAAAACACAGTGTCAGACCTTGCAGGTTTAATGAGCACACTGTTTTGTGTTAATATCAACACGCAGATAATCCAGCCAACTAGCTCTGTTCTGCCAGGATTCTCATTCTGTCATATGTGAGAATGCTCAGTGGAGTTGTGGAATATTTTGGCCATGCCAGTTGCTGTGTCAAGGGATTATAATGGCATTAGGAGACTGTGTTCCTGGCAAGCAGCACATTTCCATGCAGAGCCTGTTGGCCAACATCAAGTATCAGCATGCACAGTAGGTTGCGTCCAGAGGTCACCGCCTCCATACTAGATGGTTGCAAATCATAACTCATGCTGCTGCAGTAGTCTTAAATTGTCTGTCTGTGCTAGATTGTGGGCTTTTATTAGGTTGTCTTCTGCTTTGTGACTAAAAAACACTTGATGTAATTATCCCATTAATTATTTTTCTTTGAATTCTATCTCTTTGGTGTTTTAAGTTTTAGAAAATTATCAACTGGAATGAAAGTGCACTAATGCAGTGGTGCTCAGTGGTGCTCAGCACCAGAACAGGCATAACAGAATGAAGAATAGTTTAATAATTCAAAAATAATTTTGGAGCTGATCACTTATTTACAATTATTTGAAATTAGCCTTAACTACCCTTGTTGCTATTATGCTGTGCTGCATCACCCAAACGTCAGTCTATTTGGGGTTCCTTAGCATGAAAAATTCTCTTTAGGAATCTGTAAACATGAAAATGCTTGTAATCCCTTGCACTAATGGCAACCAGGTTGATTAAGTTTAGCTCTTTAAATTGATCCTTTGCCCCATATTGTTAAGCTTATGTACAGAAACAGGATGATGTTACCAGTCCCTTTAATAGGGTGGCATCCTGTCCGAGCCAAATAAACACATCACCTTCAGTCTCATCAGGTGGGCCTTAATTAAATGTGCCCGAGTACTCAGCACCTTGTCAGCCATCTTAAAACAGCCGTCTGCCAGCATGGAGTCATTCCCACGAGCTTCACATCATTGCATTACTATGTTTATTGTACCCAGAGTGGGAATGGAAGAGCAGAGCTTAGACTTTCTTAGACTTTCCCACTCTTCAGCTACAACCAAACTCTCACTTAGTCAATCTCACTAGTTAAGCCACTTAATCCAAAAGGTATGCAGTGCTAACGGGACAGTATCTCTATCTAAAGGTAAAGTCTTGCCTAAGGCCTTGTCTAGTGAGTAAATCTAGAAGCCACAGAGGTCTACACTGCTATTTGCTCCCTCTCTCTTGGGTCATCGTGGTGAGGGGAACAGCCATCACCCCCTCAGGTTCAGTGACTTTCTGCTGCATGACAACAGGGCTCTTCAGTACACAAGTTGCAGGTGACCTGAAAGCTATGTAGTGTCTCTAACCATAGACTGATTTAACCGGGGGGGTTAAAGGCTTAGTGAATTGATTGTCTGAATCACTCTGTATATTTGTGAATAATCTCTTCCAGTTGTTCAGTCTGTGTTTTTGTTTTTCAGTGAAATCTGGTTTACAGATTACATTTCCTCTCTCTCTCTCCCTCCCAGTGCTCCCAGTATATTTGACAATAAGCGCCAGGACCCAACTGGATTGACAGCCCTGCTGCAGTCCACAGACCTGGTGGGAGTGGTGCACACCCTGTATTGTATCCTATTGCACAGTTCCTTGCCAGACTCTGCTGCCCAGAGTCCTCAGGAACCCTATGCCCCTGGGGTCATCCAGGTGGCTCTGCAAGGCATCCGCTTCCTCAACAGTTTTGCCCTGCTTGACCTCTCTGCCTTCCAGGTATCCATACACATTCTCTTTTCACTCAAACACAAATAGCAAATTACTTATATGTCTCGCAGAAGCTAGGCTGCAGCTTGCTTTTCAGAACTGATCGCATACTGCTTGAACAGGTCTCATCACATTCCACAAAATTGGTAATACTGTGTTTTTGTGGACCACAAGAGGAATTTGAATAGCTGTTACCTTGGTCATAGCTAATGGATCTGAATAAACAACAGTAGAAAGAGCAATTAAAAGGTCTTGTAACCGTCTTGTAACCGATGTCCCTATTCACTGTTTGATTGATTACCAAACTTACCAAATATCTCTGCAAACTACCTTAAAGATGCCGACAAATATTTCAGTTGTCCTTCCTGCATGCAATCCTATTTGAAAGTGATCAGATGCTAGTTCCTTTGTTAGGAGCTATTAGGAGAGGAGTTGTTATCCTCAGGATAAGGCTGACCTGTGGGCATAAACATAGGTGCCCCTTGACCCCAGGTCAGTTGCTAGGGTTGAATGGAGCCCAGTGGGTCAGCAGTTTGTATGGACAGGGAGTGATTAGCACTGTAACCAGGGCCGTACATTACCCCCCCACTGAGGAGAGGGCGACAGCTTCACTGTGCTAAGTCACCACCTAGACAGAAAGGCATGAGAGGAAGTGAGCATGTTATTAATTATTTTAATGTCTTGTGGTAATTACTCTAAAGCAGCTTCCTCTCACTGACCCGCCACACCAGGTTATTCAAAACAGCTGGAGGTCAAAGCATTTCAGTGCCAGAGTTTTATGAACATTTTAAATAATGTTTCTTTTTTGCTGGGAGTTGTAATCACCTTGTGTTTCACATTACCGCACAGTACTGCCTAATAAGTATTGCAGTGGATAGTGAGGTGGTCAGAATTCAGCCTGGTAGCCCACTGTGCTGTAGCATCAGCTACCAATAATGGGTATTTATGAGAATTTCAAATGGGCAAATGCAATATAAATAGTAGGGTTCTACAATGCTACCATTTTGGTAGAATGCGCTCCAATAAATTTGTAATACCCAGAAATGTGAAAAAGGAGCATAAATGAGACTTGTTGCCATATTTTTCAGTTCAGAAGCCGACCCTAGAGCCCTGGATAGGTTTGCTTTGTGGTTTTCTGTTTGTGTTTTTAAACTATTTGCTGTTTTTTTTATATTCAGTAGCCTGTTCGATAGTGAAGTCAGTAATAATATTCATTCACTGACAGAGAGGTGTATTTGTCTCTGCTCTGTTGCCATTGATTTTGTTCACCTCAGCTTGACAGTTGTTGCATGGTGCAGTAAGTTTGATGGATATGTTGCCAGCATGCACAGGTTATGAGGCCTCAGTATAGCAGTGAACTTCTCAGGTGTTGTTTTTATGGAAGTGTTGACTTCCAATGCTCCAGCACCCAAACCTCCAGTGGAATTGTGATGACCTTATGGTGCTCTGTCACACTGACATGTTTAATAAATACTGTGTGTGAACTGCTGCTAGTATCTCATCTGTGAGGAGAATTGGGGTTCTATTTCATTCCTCCTGACCGCCAGAGGCAGTGCTTAAGCACTGGATGTTGGGGTCACATGCCTGCATGCACGCCGGCGATTAGCACCGTTGCTAGGAGCTCCCCTTATCGGGAAGAGGATGTGTTGTCCACTACAGCTTCCTGCAGCCTGTTTTATGAAAAGGAGGGAGAGGAGGAGGATGCAACCTCCCATACCTCAAATGTTTTCTCCCAAGGGACCGAAGTGGTTCTGCAAATGAGGCGGAGACTGGCCCTGTCATGGTAAAGCCTGCCATACATATGACCTTAGCACGCTTGGGTCTGGACGAAGCCCCTGTGGCCACTGGGCAGACGAGCGCATTCATCAGGCAGGTTACCCAGCCCTCAGCCTTCACTGTGCCCCCCTCAAAGCCTTACATTGAGGAGCTCCAGAGGTGCTGGCCAGATCCAAGGTCACTCGCCCATCACACTAGTGACTGTAGGGCTTTGGCCACTATGCAGGGTGCAGGTAGCTATGGGTTGGATCGGATGCCCCCCCCTCTCCCCCCACAGTCCCTAAGGGCTGGCGGGGAAGGGCCTGAGCCTCTGGGGGCGACGGTCAGACACTTTTCTCATCAGCACCTCAGCTACTGGGGGAAGCACACCTCAGACCCTTGGGTGGTCTCAACACTGTCCAAGGGGTACAAGCTACCAGCCTTCAGCAGGGACGGCGTCACCAGAGGCCACCCTCGGGGGAGTGGAGGCTCCACCCAGAGGTGATAGGCATGATTTGGGGCAAATACGGCAGAGCAGGGGTGGACCTCTCCGCCTCGGAGGCATCGAAACACTGCTCCCTTTGGTTCTCCTTGATGGAGAGGACCAGCCCACTGGGACGGGACGCTCTGGCTCAAGCTTTGCCAGACTGCCTTCTCTATGCTTTTCCCCCGATTCCCCTAATACTTGTGACATTGGACAGAGTCCAACGAGACTGCCACAGGCTACTCCTAGTGGCCCCAAATTGGCCAGGTCGGCCATTGTTTCCGGGGCTACTAAGGCTCCTCGACGGAGTGCCATGGCACCTCCCAAGGAGGCCAGACCTCCTGTCACAACTGGAAGGTCGCATATGGCATCTGGACCCGGGTTGCCTACAGCTGTGTGTCTGGCCTTTGAAGGCCAAGATCCACTTCTAATGGCTTGTGACCAATCAGTCATTCAGACTAATCTGAACTCTGAAAGTATGCTAACTGGTAGAAACTTTTCTCTGAGTGATGCAGATCACAGGGGCTACCCGTGCCCATAAACATTCACTACCATTCTACAAGGAGTATACCTACATCCTGGGCGGCCCTGAAGGGAGTGTGCAGCTGCTACCTGGGCTTCGCCATGCACCTTTGCCCGCTTCTACAGGTCAACATGGCCGCCCCCCACGCTGTTGCAGCAGCGGTTTTACCAACGCCTTCGGCCCCTTAGTGTGGTAAGGCCTTCCTTGTGACCTTGTTGGTATGAGTCATCCAGTGCTTAAGCATCGCCTTTGGTGGTCAGGAAGAATTAAATAGAATAAGGGTTACGAATGTAATTCTATGTAATTCTATGAATTCTGGATGACCGCCAGAGTTCTGTCACTCGGAATCTTGGCATGACAGGGGATTTTATACTTCTGGCGTGCCCTATGTCATCCCAGGTCACAGGTGACTTTGTTGGTATAATTACTCGACCTGCGCTTGCACAAGTTGGACAAGATCCAGTGCTTAAGCACCGCTTCTGGTGGTCATCCAGAATTCATAGAACCGTGGATACATTCGTAACCCTGGTTTTCATTGGTGGGACCCCCCACCCCTGTTTAGGGTCCTCATTGTAACACCATATCATTGTCCACCAGCAAAACCTGTAAATCCCATCTATTTATTTTAATACAGGAAATCCAACCTTTCATTATTTTGTCCTCGTATTGTACTTAATTTTGATTAATTGTGTCTGAAGTCAAATGCCTGAGGTACTGTTGTTCACGCTGATGTGCTTTATGTTGTTTCAGTCTGTCCTAGGAGCTGAGGGCCTGTCTCTAGCTTTCCGCCACATTGTCAGCTCCCTCCTTTGGTACTGTACCCAGCATTCCTCTGAGGAGCTGCTGCATGAAGTCATCATCTGCGTGGGCTATTTCACTGTCAACCACCCTGACAACCAGGTAAATCAGCTTGAACCTGCGCTAAAATTCATTTAATTGTTTTTTGTTCAACAGAACAAAACATGTATTACTTTTTCAGTTACATTTGACCTTTTCATTTGCAAACAGGTGTGTTTTTAATCAGTGAACCCCTGTAATATCATCTTACTCTTGTTCTGCTCATGTATTATTAGTCAGAAAATGGTGTAGTTTTTGTAGTTGCTATAATTGTAACAAAAGGCACCTGTTTAAAGATTCATGCCTTGCCACCTTTGGTCTGTGTGTCGTCTATTGTGTTCTCTCCTGGTAAAGTGGTAAAGCTGGGCCGTGTGCAGGCCCTGGCGTTACAACTACTTAGGGGGCTGTGTGGAAGTGAGCAGGATGTGATGGAGCAGACTTGGCTGCTGTGTAATTGGCTGTCATGCATGGCCCATCTACTGGGCCCCTGATTAGCTGTGCTACAGTTGGCTGGGCTTTGATTATGTCAAGCCTGACCCACACAGGCAGCAGCCAGAGCTTTAGTCTCAAACCTCTACTACGTCATTCATGTCCTCACAGCTGCGGTCAACACCCATCACAACAATTTATAGGCTGATTACCGATTCTAATTTGCCAGATTATTTTTTTGTTCTAATTAAAGGATCCACTTCTACTTTATGGCAGTTCAGCTGTCCTCCACTGCTCCTGTCCAATTTAATTATTCTGATGTACAGAATTAGCATTTCTTGGTCAGATTTGCATATTATATTGGATAATTGAATGAGGACTGATGATTGAATTAGGGGGGTGACAGATGATTTGGCTTTGTACACTCACAGAGCAGCCATGCTCGACTATATCTGGATTTTTTTAAAACCAACTGCCATTTGCTAATTTGAAATGGCCCAGTGCAAAGATTTGTCATTCATTCACAACCTGGGCACTGCCTATGGGAAAGTTTGAGGAACAATGAAAAAAAGTCCTCCTACCGTACATTCAGGTTTAAGAATTTAGTAAAAAAAAATATATATATATTATAGAGTATGGATTAGTGGGGAAACAAGATCCCACACAATCTCCAAACACAGTTGATCCTTGCCAGTGGTCCAGCTCCTGGAATGTGTCCATGCAGTTCCGCACCAAGATGGATGGCGCTAAGGGGAATATTTAGAGCAGCTTGAGCTTTTCTCAGGCTAATGTAAGCATTGGCAGAACACAAAAGCAGCCCGACCCAAGGCCCATGCGGTCGCAGAGACTGCTGATTCACTGTCAGCACACCAGCTTTTGTTTATATATGTGCTCTAGAAATAAGGCTGCTCATAAAAAGCAGAACTTTGAAGCTGCACTATGCATGGTGATGTATTCCCTCTGTTCTGGGTGCATGAATAATTTGCCTTGTCATACAAAAAGCCATTGGGAGAGTGACATATGTAGCCTTGTGTGTTTTTCAAGTGGCTCTGCTCATGAGGACCATTGAGCCATGTAGCCATATGTTTCATTGTCTGTTGGGTGGGTCCATAGAGATCGTTCCACAAAAAAGCAGGGCAAATGAAACCTACTCCTCAACTGTCATGTTAATGTACTTCCTTTTCCCCTGAAGAGATATGTACCGGTAATCTCCCTTGTCTTTCTACTCTTACATACAGTGATTCATTTGTGAATCATCCATGGTGATGACCTGTAGATTCTTTGAGCTGACGGAACTGTAATTATAAACTGTTGACATGTTAACCCACCTGATTCCTGCTTGCTTTCTAAAAATGCACTAGCAGTTTGATTTGAGTGTAGAGGTCTTAAGAAAACTTTGCGTTCTCAATAAGTGGAAAATGGCCACACACGCACAAGCACCCTCCCACCCCCCACACAAAGGTATTCAAGCAGATCTTATTTCAGGTAGAATATGGAAAAAAAATCTATGTAATGGGATAATTACATTTTCCCTAGATTGACTCATCTGACTAACTGCTGAATTCCTCCATGCTTTGCTATATTTCAGTAAATTGTTTTTTTTATTCTAGCAAGCTTCTCATGAGCTATGGATCATCTCTACACTGAACATCCTACACACACATAGACACAGACATCTCCAGAGCTCAGCCTTATCTGTGGGGTCATTCCTCTCCTTCCCATTCTCTACAAGGGCGTTTCCTCTGCCCTGCAGCCTAAGCCAAGCTCTGGGCCCGTAATTCCTGTTAACCTGATGTTGAAACGCTCCCTTCAACAGTCCATTACTGCCAAGACAACCAAGCCCTCACTGCCTCCAGGGTAAGTGTGCCTCATGCAGACCATAGGGAGCCAGTGCTGGGGAATGCACACTGTGTATCACCTAGCAGAGTAAACAGAGGGAGAGAGACACAGACAGACACTCTCCACTGACTGGCAGGAGAGAGCTTGATTGTTAGCTCGGTAGATGATTTACACTCTCCTTCAAGGGTGAATGCAGGTCCAACTGACTTAAGTGAAGTTGAGGACATTTTTATCCCTGTAAACCTTTCAGCGAGGAGTTTCAATTTGTCTATAATACCGTAGTCAGGATAGTTTCAGAGCCAAACTATCAGCAGTAGGATCTAGCATGGAATGACAGCATCAACTCATAGCGATAAATAAAGAGTTATTAGGCTTTATTGTGTAAACACCAGGTTTTTATGGGTTTTAAGGCAACAAGTGCCTTAAAAGTCAAGTTGGGGTGTCTATGTCAATGTCTGCTTCACCAGCATCCAACTGTTGTAAGGCAATTTACATAGCGTTCAGTAAGCCTTTGTAAATGTTGTAAGGTAGCACTAAAGAGATATTTGACTAACTTTGCTGTTTGTGGACTGTGGTGTTTTCTGGTGTGTTGTTATCAGTAAGGCAGTTCCACTGTAATGGATCTGGTTTATATTGTTGATTTTGTGTGTCACATATATGGCCCTATTCTGAGGCTGGTTCCTCCTGAGGTGTTTGGGCTGTCTAGACGTTAGGATGAATAGAGATTCCCACATCACAAGTTCTAAATCTGTATTGTTCTGAAGACATTAATAAGATTGGTTGCAGTGAATCTGCAGTCTGTCTTATTTAACAGTGCATAGGCTAATTATTCAATTTGAGCTTTATTTTCCCCGTCTGAATAAGGCCTAGTCTCTTTTTTTCCCTCTGTTCCTAAATCTGGTTTAACTTTGTGTCCGCCGTAATATTGGGTTTTCCCAGGAATTTGTTTGTGTTTCAGAACATTAACTTTACACACTCTTTGTTGTCACTGTGGACAGTGAGGAAGTTATGTAATGGAAGTGTCATAAAAGCACAGCCCTGTTTGAAAAAGCCAGGTCTCTGAAAGAACAGAGCAGCCAGACACTTGAGTTTTTACGGGGTCTGCATTCTACTTGGGCCTGATGCATTGGTTCAGATGCTTGCTGTTCTTGTTATGACGTCAGGGTTTGAATAGATACTTCACTTCAGCTGGGAGAAATAAGGCTATGGCATAATCCTTTGTGGGAAACAGCATTTGGAGCATTGGTGTTGCTCTTCACCTGGAAGAAGGTTGGCAGTGGACTTGGTTTTGTCCCTTACTGCCACCAGGCTTTGTTTTATGTGTTTCTGCGTCAGGCATTTGAGGGTGGACAATTTTTTTTAGGCAGTTGAAGATGGAACTCTGCATAGTGGAGGATGATGAGATTGCTGGGTGATTTGTGGGTTGGATCTCCTCAGCTCAAACACTTACTTAGGTGTTAAATTATGATACCTAAACCATAAATGCTCTGGATTATAATGTTGAGCAGCACATGGACCACAAGAACAAATTAATTTTTTTTGTTTTCGATTTCTGCTGAACCATGGTTTTGCCTATCTTATGAATTCAGTGGCTTAAATTTACGACCAACCGTTGCCAGTTTGTCTTTGGGCAGTGTTGCAATGGAGAAGATAAATATGATGATCTCGGATTTAGTGAAAAGTAGTATGAAAATGCTGAAACTCCATGCACTGAAAATATGCAGCTCTACTTTTGAAAACAACCAGAGCCTTCCTTTTTTTTTTTCCTTCTTTCAGTGGATGAATTTGTCCAGTTAGTCCAACATTCCTTTGTGAAAAACATTTTTGGATCAGTGAAACTGTGGTGATTTTGCTCTCCCCTTGTTATGCAGGCATAGTATGGACTCATCTTTGTAATATAGTCAAGACTATTCCTTAGTTCAATGCGCTCTTTAATACAGACCAGAAAAAAATAAAATCTGACCATGATTTCAAATATTCCAACCAGCTGAGCTGTGCTTGATTTACCTTACAACTCAAAACTGAACACATTATTTAACACAAATTCAATTCTCCTCATATTTCTAAGGATAAGGCATTCAATTATTTTGCCTAGACCTGTTTCAGTAGGCTTTTTGACCTGGCCAATGTAGATTCTTTAAACAAATGATAATAGGAAATGACAGGGTTTTGTGGCCCTTTGAACACTGCTGTAGAAGGTAGCTTTGCAGAGCTTCACCTTGAACTGATAAAAGCAGTGAATTATCACTTTGTTTATCTTGCTGTTAAACCTTGGAGTGCATTATCAAAGGGGAATGCAATGAAGGAGTATTACAAAGTGTATTTTTAAAATCTTGTAAATCCTGTAAATTTATGTCACTGTGTCCGGGGGACTTCACCTTGCCCTTCTGGTTTCCATTGGGGTTGAGCCCCAGTCCCGTAGTCTGTACCTGTAAAGCAGTGGGGTGTTTTTTCAGCCAGGATTTACTGTGCTGACCTGCTGGCTCTCAAAGTACTGCTTATGGTCTTCCCAGGCTCAGGGGAGATGCCCAGAGCATTAGGCCAGGACCTCTTCCTTTGGACCAGTTCCCCTTCTAATCAAATGAGGCTGGGAGTGATTTGGTTTTAATATTGGTGGCCCGGATGTGATGGTGTGTGATTGACGGGCTGTGGTGAAGGAGAGCAGGATGTCGGCAGGGTGAGAATTCCATTAATGGTATTGCTCATTTCTTAAAGTGGGGGTGGCATGCTATGGTGGAGAATTGCTCACCCCACCTTTCTCCCACCACCCCACCCCCTTGCACCCCTCTTGCACTGTGAATGCCCTCTCAACCTGATCTGCACTCCTGCAGCATAGAAATAGGCTTTTGCGCTGAATCTGATTCAGTGTCTCAATGGCACTTGCACAGCTCATGACGAAACTTGAGGGTGAAGTTCGAATTATGATAATGACATCAACGGACTCTCATGCATATTTCTCATTTCCCACTATTTCACAACAGCTCTGCAATTGCTGGTGGTACAAAGGACGAACAAAACATCCCATCATTGTGTTTTATAGCCTGTAATTGTATGGTGGGAGGCTGTGCCCTCCAGTTCTCTTCCTAATGGCTGTTTGTCTGTTGTTTTAGTGGCAGATTTACATGTGGGAGGGGCTCAGGGCAGTGATTTACAACCAGCAGTGCCAC
This sequence comes from Monocentris japonica, assembly GCA_900323365.1. Lineage (NCBI taxonomy): Eukaryota > Metazoa > Chordata > Actinopteri > Trachichthyiformes > Monocentridae > Monocentris > Monocentris japonica. The sequence goes on along the minus strand of OOFE01012955.1, from coordinate 69,149 downwards.
TGACTGGCTGCCTGGCTGGCTGAGTGACTAACTGGCCCTGCTCTGTGTGTGTTCCAGGTGATAGTACAGTCTGGCCGCCAGCCCAGCGTGCTGCAGAAACTGTGTCAGCTGCCCTTCCAATACTTCAGCCACCCACGCCTCATCAGAGTACTCTTCCCCTCCCTCATCACGGCCTGCTATAACAACCCTCAGAACAAGGTCATCCTGCAGCAGGAGATGAGCTGTGTGCTGCTAGCTACATTCATTCAGGTAAACCTGGGAACATTTTTACATTCTCTCTCACACACACACACACACACAGACATACCATAACTGAACAATTCAGTGTTTTGTGTGTAAATACAATGTCCAGGTATTATGAATTTCAGTGCATCTTTCACTCAGCCTGCAATGGCTGATATCCGCTTGTTCATCTCATCCCTGGTGAATATATAGCAGTACAAAGCCTGTACAAAGATAGATTGCTTCCTCCACAGCGGATTTACCTGCCACTGGTTCAGCTTCCAGTAAACAGCTTGTCTCCTTCATCTTCTTCTGACAACATGCCCCTCTCTTCTCTGCAACCACCACTGTTTAGACACAGATTAACTTTCATTCAAAGGGAGACAAGCTATTGTCATTTCTTTCAAACAAAGCAATAATGCATGGCGTCCTGCCCTGATGCCCTCATTGTTGAGTTAACCTCAAGAGCATTCCTTAGAGTAAAGCAATTTGATCTAGGATTATTCTTTATCCACTCCCATGCTTAAAAAATGTAGTTTATTTTACCGTGAGAAGAATTTATTTGTATTAGTAGCTGTAAAGTTGTAAAATTCTGCTAAAATAGATTATTGGTTGTTTGCTGTAAGGCTGCAGTATTTAACACATACACACAATACTACTATTAGATATACTATGTTGTAGAAGGCACTAACACATCTTTCTCATAATACCCCAAGGACTGTGCCTCAAGTGAGAAAGATCCAGACAATAAAGCAAAGCAAGGAGGTAAGTTATTCTGATAGATTTATCAAAAGGTGAAGCATAACAAAAAATCAGATGTATTGTAAATTTTCCATCAGTTTTGTTTTTTTAACTTTATAAATTGCATTGGTTTGAGAAAGTGTGCCTCACCTAAAAATAGACATTTCTGTTTTGACAGGCAGCTCTTCCGATCTATTTTCAGCATTACTTTGACAGAATGTAATGTAGCCTATAAGTGATGTACTTTAGGATTATGTGACAATAGTCATGAATGTCTCTCAGCATATGAATGCTGTTGGACAAATTATTGAATAAGGTCTCATTTGGTGAAATTCTGAATTCTGCCAGTTTTAAGAATATTAAGGATTGCTGTTGTACACACAGTATATAATTGTTGTCCTTTTTTGTCTCCCATACAAAGTTTCCCAGCTGCTAGATTACTGTGAGTTGTCTAACCGCTTTCCAAGAGATCAGTGGGACTCGGCACTGCAGTTTTTCCTAATGAAACAGGAGGAGTAATCTGGTCGCACACTGTGCTCTCAGTGGATATGCACAGTATAAACACTACAAGAGTGACTGAAACATGGAGAATCCATTCTGATTTTTTTTTTCCTTTTTGATTTTGACTTGAGGTCTGCACATGGATTAATAATATAGTCTTCAAGCTTTGCCAAAACATGTAAACATGTTAGAATTGTCAAGCCTTATCGTATATTGATATATTTATCATTTCTTGTATCATTCATTGATGTCTGGAATTTGCACAAAATGGTTGTTTGTATCTTGCATCTATAGTTCCGACACACGCACAAGTATTCCATTTAGTGCCCAAACTAGCCATTTTTTCTGTCTTTGTTTGTGTTGTGGATAGAAATGGATGGTGTTCAAAGCAGTGATAATCAAAAAATAAAACATTTACTTACACTGTAATAATTACTTTGCAGAACATTTCAATCAGTACTGTTTGTGTTAATTCATTTTTTTTTTATTATTATCAGTTAGAATGTGAAAGACCTGACCAGAATGTTATCCCTATAGTTTACATAGTGCAAGTTTTGTACAAGTTACATGGCCTGCCCTGATTGCTGATATGTGTAAGAGTTATATATGTTTTTTAAGGTCACATATTTTCCTTGTTTTTATTTTCTCTGTTGGGAAGCACTTACATATTAATATAATTTATTGAGTAATTTGCCTGTCCATCACATCCAATAAATTACTCATGGTGATGTATCATTGTTTCCAAGTCATTTTCATATAAATGTTTATAAAACGTTTTAACTGATTTCTTCAGTGCGGCTCTGCAACACTTAACAGATGACAGGTTTACTTCTTGAACAATGACTGTATGGCCTGTGACAAGTACTTTTGTCAACTAGGCCTTGATGAACTCAGTTAAAATTAGCACATCTTTATATCAGCTATCATTTATGAGATTGACAAAAGCAACTTGTAGAAACTGAATCCATTACTAATTTCTGAGGTAAATTGTTCTGAAAACATAGGAGCTGTAACATTTACGCTATGATACAGAGGATCCTCACAAATTCTATCTAGAAGTTTCATTTAAAAGGGGAAGGACATTATTTTGAAGAAATTTTCATTCCATTTTATGCACCACCTGACCTTTTCTAACTGCAGTTAAGCCAGTTAATCTCCACTCCAATACCTGTGCTGTGCTATTGGATGTGCTATTATTTGCCCTATAAAGAACTGTATATTCCATATTATATACACAATATAGTCACTTTTTGTTAATTTATTTTTGAGGTTCATCACTGCAGGAACAATAGGTTCTGCACGTTTGCCAGTCAGTTGATGACAGGGTACAAATTGTCAAAAAAATAATAAAAATACAAAAAAAACTAGGCATGCATTTGAAAAGAACAAAATGTGGATCTCCAAAACCTTTCTGCAGGGTAATGATCGAAAGCTAGCTCCCATAGCTCGTCCAGTTCAGCCTACAGGAAGTGTTTATGTTAACATTTTGAAACTATGTAAAAAATTAAATTAAAATTAAACACATTGCGTACGTAATTCCTCTAGCAAGAAATCACTTACATTCCTTTAATATTCGTATTGGGACTTGTGTCTGCAGTATTCAAAAGTGAGTTAATGGTATTTTACCTCTTGTGGTATCACTATAATATTCCTATAGGAAAACCCTATTAGTTTATATTTTTATTGTAACATTCACTTAGGCTACTATTCTTCTGAAATGTATTACAGAATTACTACAGATCTTTGTGTCATAAGCAGCATTTGCAAAATCTGGTAACATTTTTAGTCACTGAACACGATTTTGAGTTTGAATGAGGCTCCGTTTCCCTCACTGATAAAAGCTGATCCTCGTCAACAAATTGCTGAGGTGTAGTGTGTCAGTCCTGGCTTGACCTATATGCTCCCATGTCCAGCGGCTATTTGCCATTCGGGATTCCTACTGGAATGAAAATAAACTCAAGACACGCTAGGATGCGTCCGCAGGCTGGGAGTCCCATCAGCGCTCACTGCGGAGAAAGAGAGCTGGCTTTTGTTGTGGATCCATTCAATGTATCGTTTGCAGGTGATGCCAAATGTAGATAAGCGGCCGCCTCTCCTCGTCCTCTGTCTAGACTTGTAACCATGGGCGTCAAGTGGGTATGGCAAGGTATAACACTTGCCTTACCTAAATGAGTCCAATCTTGTGTTTTTATCATTATAATGAAGAGAAATGATCATGCAAAAATCGCTAGGAATATATTTGGAAGACATATCTTTAAAAAATCAGGGTAGCATTCAGGGCCGTTATATCATGTGCGTCTGTGCATAGTGTGGCGACCTATGTCTAACAGTTTATCACTTTTACCCAAATAGGCTAATAATATCTTTTTAGTAATTGCTCCACTTGGCCCCAGAAATTTAGTAAATATAATCCGGTTTCTAAGTTTTGGTGGCAAATGATATTAGTTGCAGGGGCTGGTTTGGATTTGCAGGGATTAGATTTGTCATACCTAAGGGTTTAGAGAATTGACTCCCCCCGCTCACAACAGAGCGTATGGTCAGCTGACCAATATATGGCATTATTGAAATTGTGTTTATTGCGATATGTCTGGACTTAACAACTTTAACATTTTTGGGCGCAAACATCAGATTTATTTTGAAATGCCCTGAACAAAACAAGGAGTCTTATAACCTGGAATCTATTCTCTTGTTTGAAGTGAAGCTCTTCCATCTTAAAACACAGTGTCACACATTATGAGCAGTAGGTGCGTTTACATTTACCTCAGTGATTTATTTTGTCGACTAATTAAAATTCTTCCGAAGGTTTACGCGACAAATAGATTTTACATGCAATAATCAATTAGACCTATATGGTTTTATTGATACGATCAGCTATGCCCGTCTTCATAATAAATAACAATAACTTAGTTTCTTAAAAAACAAACGATCCGCATCTCATCCGTTTCATTAATTTACAACAGTCGACATTGAATCTTCTTTACAAATCATGCACATCTACACAGATTGGTTTCTGAGCTCATACGACCTGCTAAACGTAACGTTCAGGCGTCCAGTAGGCTCTCAGGGTGTGTTTGAATCCCACAGCACTTTCCTCACGTTATACCTATATGTCCAATCAGGTCCATTCAGACGTGAGGGTGGCTTAGTGGTTAGAGAGACAGTCTCATAACTAGAAGGCCTCCCCTAAAGCCACCGCCAATATGTGTCCATCAACAGCTGTATGTCCTGCCGAAGTGTCCTTGAGCAACACAATCAACCCCTACCTGCTGGATAAGAGTGTCAGCTAAATGCCTAAAATGTAAATATAATAATCTTCATACGGCCCCAATCCTTGAGTTTGGGTCATGAGATGCACACTTCAGAAATGGGACGTATCCTCAAGCATAATCCAACTTGGTCCAATTTGTTATTCTTCACTGAATGTCATTGATACTCAAAGAGTTCTGTGCGCGTCCATGCGAAGGACGCGGGTGCGCGCTTGGGCTCCAAATAACTGCACAGCCTCACGTGTCAACGGGACTCGGCACCATACTGTTCGGCGTGTCCGGTAACTGCGACGACAATGAGGTCACGTCACTGCCCGAAGAGTTTCCCATTGAGCCCGATTCAGAGAAAGACACCTGCCAAGGTAAACGGACGAAGTGGTATCAGTTCACAGTTCATGGCTCATGCATGCATTTTACCCGCTTCAGTAAAAGTATTCCATGCACACAAACTAGGCACTGTCATTGGGGAAGATACAGTATATTTTAAATTTAAAATGTTCATATTTCATAGTTTGGCCGAAAGAAACAGCTTGTTTCCACGTTGGGTCTTATCGAAATGCATGAAAAATGAAAGGGGCATATGATCTATTGAATTGACGTTTTAATGATTAACCCATCAGCTCAAGTAAGGAAATTCAACATGCTCTCTTTCTTTCTCTCGCACGCGCGTGTGTGTGTATGTGAATATAGTTATATCATTCATTCATCATTTTTTTTCTTACCAGCTGCTGGAAGGCAGGTTGGTCCAGGTCACTCTGCAAGGCAAAGTCGCTCAAGGTTTTCCAGGGTGGCTGGTAGGTTTGCACCTCCACGGGATTCCCTTGGACGGCGTTATCGTGACGGATAGGACTGCCTGCCACCAAAGGCGTACCTGTCAGGCCCTGCAGATTCTGGAGCAGAGACGAAAATCACTCAATCGCTTTACCTCTTGGTCAGTAATGTGGCCTGGTGGTAAAGTCACTGCAGCATAAGGGATTTTCCTGTTGAGTAGCCACATTCTTCTATAAGAGCAGTGATATAGATAAATAAAAATTCGGCTCAACTATGACCTCCAGTCGGTGATCAATAGTGTGAAGCAAACAACCACCACTATACACATAAAATAAATTACATATTTCAGAAAAAAAACATTAATTTATGCTCCCCCCCTTCAAAGATCATATCCCATATAACCTAAAGCAGTTTGAAACTTACTATGATGTATATTATGAATGTACATTTATTTCAGCCTATAAAACGTGGGTAAACTTTATTCCGCAAATGAAAGGTTGGGTAAACGAGTTTAGGTGGGTTTACCCTCCACTTGATCCCCTGCTCCTGGACTATAATGTACACAAACATCTCTCTGATTCTCTATTGACAGTCTCGATTCACAATAACAGTCAGTCGGGGAACGAGTAAAACTGAATTGGCATAAACAATTCACGAGTAATGTAACGAATTACTGTTTTAATTTCAGTATTTTTCCCCTCACCTTTTAAACATCAAATTAAATTTGAAATCCAAAACTACATATCCCACTCTCCATTTTCTTCAGAAAAAGTCATCGTTCTCTCGTGGTTTAGATGAGAAATGACAATAAAGCTTACTCTCTCTGGGTGGAAGTATTGGGACGACTTTATTTATTTTATCGAGCAAAAGTATGCCAGTAACATTGGGCATTAACCTTATTTGGTTTCCCTTGACCACTCACAGGAGAGGTAGTTCAGTTATCCCATGTTTACAGATAAAAGAGGAAGCAACCATTAATTTAGAAGGATGTTACGGAAAAGTAACGAGTAGTGTAACGAATTAGGGAGTAATAAGGAGGTCTAGACCAAAGCAATAGCATGTATCCCTTTTTGAGTAAGGACACAAAGCTGTACTCTGAATCAACTTACGGGTTTGTCACTGTGTTGCTGTTGCTGCAGTTGCTTCATGAGGATGGATCTCTTCTTGTCTTTGCACCGTTTGTTTTGGAACCAGACGCGGATGACCCTGGGGCTCAGGCCGGTCATCTCCACCAGTTGTTCCTTCATCAAAGCATCTGGTCTGGGGTTTGCGTTGTAGCAGGTCCGCAGGGTATGGAGCTGCTTCTCGTTCAACACCGTCCGGATCCGGGTAGTCTTCTCGGACTGCTTGTGGACGTGGTTTCTATGATGAGGAGGATGTCGGACCGAAACCGGCTCTGAGGTGAAAACAAAATTAGGAACTTTAATCAATGTTTGTTTTAAAAATTCAATTATATTATTTATTATTATTATATAGGAATATTATAGGGTTATTATACTTATGCCATCGGAGTTTAAAACAAAAAACACAAAGTAATATAAGGTCACTATAAAGTCACTATTGGGTATCACACAGACGCACATACTAGACCTCCCATTATGAATATCATAGGAATATTATAAGGATATATGACTAAAAATTTACTACTGACTACCATAAACACACCATGAGTCCCTTTAGGAATATTATAGAAAT